>PVKS010050196.1:0-11658 GCA_004027875.1 Aplodontia rufa
AGCCCCTCAAACTAGTTTTAATTTTCCCTTTTTCTTTTGGTATAAGAGTAGGGTGCTAGTGCTGGTGGGGAGGTACCTGGGGTGTCAGGGAGGGAAGAGGAGGGGAAGCTGGTGCAGAGCAGGAAAGTACTCTGTCAAGTACCTATGAAAAGTGCTCAGATAGAATGAACTGGGCAGAGAGGGCCAGAGAGAGGGTGGGTGGGACAGCTGAGAGTGGGTGGGAAGCGCTGGGGTCAGACTGCTGGGTGCTTACCACCAGTTCAGTCTTGGAGGTCAGGCAAGCCGTGTCTCTAGTCCCCAGTTCTTTCACCTGTCCGATGGGTGTATCATAGAACTTGTCTCACAGTGTTTCTTGGAGGAGGGTTCAGAGAGGTATGGCAGACCAGTGCTTACTCCCCTAAATCTTTGCTGTGGAACATCACCAATGCCTGGAGACGCAGAGGCAGCCAGGATGTGGGAGGGCTGGCGTGGAAGTGATTGAGCATGAGGCAGAAGGGACCAGAATTGGGCTTGTTCCTCCAGAGAATCTGGCCTTTGGGATGCTGAGTACTACTTATTTGCACATTAGTTTGACATACTTTTATTTTTTCCCCTCTCAGCAAATTATTTTTCCCCCATCCCAGGGCCCTACTACACACTCTAGGCAAGCCACTGAGCCACATCCCTAGCCCTCCTCTCAAAACCTTATTGTAAGGCAGGTTGGAGTGATATAATTGTTCCTGTTTTTCATGGAAATAGAACCCCAGGTGACTTGGCTGAAATGAGGGATGTTTTACCAACCAGTCCTCGTCCTTGGGGCCACCCATGTAAGAACCATCAAGAAAAGTATCTTATGAATCTTGCTTGTGTCTCAAACACCCATGCAGAAGGGGGTCTGCAGATTGTTTCCCAGAAATAATCAAAACCTGGATTTCCTGGAAGGAGTTCCAACCTGGAATTCCCTGGAAGAAGCACAACCAGAAAGGGGGAAAGCTATTCTAAAACTCTCATTGCAGATTTCTTTTACTGAAATTCTCTTACGAAGTTTTGATGGTGAAAAAAAAAAAAACAAAAACAAAAACAAAGAACTGAATGCCCAATTTTAGATTATTTTAAAATGAGTTAACTGCTTACCACCTAATGTTATTTTGGTGGTGAATAACATATTGGGCAAAACTATTTTCTGATTGTTATACATGTTTGTGAAGCCAGACATGAAGGAACAGGTTTTGGAGAAATAAGAACAAAAGGAAAGAATGGACAAGATATTAAAAATACCAAAACCACTATTGATATAAGTATGAAAATGTTGCATTGAGACCAGGCTGGCTAATTAGTAGAGAAAGTTAGAGACGCTTCAGGAAGCAATGCACAGAAACCTCACCTAAATGGGAGACTGGTAGTCCAAGGACTATTTGGACCCTTCAAAGTTTTTTTCAGTGAAAGATTTGCACCTACCATTTGTATGTAAATGAGCTTTTAAAATCAGGGCTAATCGTATAATAATTTGACACTCTTATTATGTTTTAACATAGTTAATTTATATGATAAGGTACAGACTTTGTTGTGTTCCAGTAAGTAAACAGGTCTGTTTCCATGACGAATTCCAGTTCAGCCGGGGTTGGGTAAATGGAGCCTCATGAAGGGAATCTTGGAATAGGCAGATGAGCACCTGATGTACTCCAGGCTCAGTCAAGGCTCTTGAGTAAATGGAGCGAATAGACAATGACCAGACGCTTTGGTTTCCTCTGTGGATTCAGTTACGCTGGATGTGAATGAAGCTTATTGCTACTCATTCTGCCTAACAGAAAGGAGGCAAAAGGTACAAAATCTATCTCGTCTTCAGAATTCCAGTGTCTATTCGATTAGCATGCTCCAAACCTAGGCTTCTGCTTGATACTTATCTCCCTTCTCCGTCATCCTTCAAGAGGCTCTGTAAATTTTACCTTCCATCGCGGTTCCCAGCTCCCCACCCCTGCTCCCCTACCTTAACCCCAGCTATACCTGCTCTTGTTTGGATGATTCCAAGAGCCTCCAAGGGCTACACCCCATCCACTCTGGGTCCCTCTAATCATCTCCCTGTGTGCCACCAGAGTTGTCCTTTAACCTCACTATGTCACTGCTGCCCTTCTCTCAATCCTCCCCACCCACCCCTTCATACTGTTCTGAAGGTGAACACCAGGCACCTGTCACCACAGCCTGCTCTCCTGTCCCTACCTCCTCCCTCTCTCAATTCCAGCTAGTTAACTTTCCAGTCCCTCACTCAGCCTCTTGCAACTTGGCAAATGCTACACCCTCTTCATTCTGCCTAGATTCATCTCTCTTCTTTCTTTTTCCTCTTACCCCAGCCTCTCAAGAATTTAGATCTGTTTGTAGCACTTTCTCTAGAACCTGACCCCGTTTTGGCCATTTCCCTCTTTGGTTCATGCTACCAGAGCCTTATGTTCTTTATCCTTCAAAGCAACAATCTATCAGTTGTTCAGTTATTCAGTTAATCAGAAGCTCTGGGAGACTGAGACTCTAAATACTTTTTCTCATCACTGCGACTCCAACATCTAACAGTGTCTCCCATACAGCTCACTGAATATTGGCTTGCTACTGTTAAAAGATAAACTGTTTCAGTTTTTGCACAGTTATCTCAAACCAAACTCTTCAACAAGCAAAACATTATTTACATCTAGTATGTTTTCTATGAATAAGAAGCCAGTGACCAGGAAAATTGAGTTATCACTTCTGCATGAGTAAACTATTAAAATAAGCATACATACTTGCATCCAAAAAATTCATTTTTATTCCCCAAATGGTTCATCCTAAGGACAGAGAAAATAAATGCTCCATCTGCTTGGGAAATTATAAATTGCAGTCCAAAAGAAGGTTCAGAAATGCAGTTTAATAAACAACTAAAAAGCCTTGGTGAATTAATGGTTCACAAACATCCTTTGAATGACTTAAAAGCAATACAAATAGGAAAAGATCTTAGCAGAAAACATTTCAGAATTACAAAACAATCCCTTGATTTTGGAAACGTCAAGACAAGAAAGCACTTGTGCAAGCAACTGTTATTGCTGAATGTGGAGCCAAATGGAAGTTTAATTTCAGAAAGTTCTCCAATAATACATTTTTTTGCCAATTATTCTTATACTTAAAAATAATTTGCTTTGGATGAATAATTTGAAGCCAGAAAGTCTATAATGCACTATTTCATGCAAAATGAATAATATATTTTCATCATCTAGTAGAAGTCTTATTGCCGTTTACTTTTCCGGTTCTTGGGTAGCATAATTTATACAATAATTACTGAATACTCTCCCCAAAATAAATATCTCACATCAGAGTAAGTTGAATGGTCAGTAAATCACAATTACTTAAATAAGTATGAACCAAGCCATTATGCACACCCCTACTAAGCAAGCCCTGGAAAAGAATTACAAACAGGAAAATCCTACAGCTAGAAGAGAGACCTCTAGTGTGTGTTAGAGAACTTTATATTGTGCTTCAGGCATAATTAATACAGCAAAATCACTGCAGTCATTTTGCATACTGTGATGGGAGATTTTCGCCAACTATCATTCATGCTCAATTCATTTAAAAATTTCTTCCCAGCACACGTATAGCATTTTTGCCGAATTAGTTGTTCTTATAAATATCAGCCTAACCCAAAGAAGTTTTCTTTGTGATGCAAAGTTTTAAAGTTCCAGGTCACCTTTGCAACCTAACTGGTAAACTTTTAACCCATTGTCATCATAACAATTGCTAACAATTCTTTCCACTGAGGCAGCTGCAGGATTCCCGAGCTGAAAGCTTGCTATCAGTGTGCAGCCTCCTAAACCCCAGCTCCTCATAGTAAGCCAAATGCCACACAAATATAAACATGAGGAACAAATCGGCATCTTGCCCATTATCCAGGAGACAAATGAATCCGCTGCTATTTTAAATTCACCAAGTAGGCTAGCTATTAGTTTCCACAGCTTCCCATATAAGCAGGTGAATTCCTTGATGTAGAATCAGATTTAATGAATCATTCTATGGCATCAGCATCAGCCTTTTAAAACCTTTTATTTTCTCCTTTTCCACATTAAAAACACATTTGAGATACACACAGAAAATGTTTCTCTAAAACACACACACATACACACAAAACAGGAGGTCTCTTAAGGAGTCTACTGCTGAGAAGGTAAAAGCATTTTGCTCATTTTTAATTTGCTAAAACAATCCAAGCATGCTTGGTACCCAGAGGGTATTCTCAAATAAACTTGTATCTCTAGCTGCCAGCTTAGTTGATTGAAAACAGAAGGCAAACGTTTCTTAAAGAATGAGTATGTTAAACTGTTATGTCTCTTCCAGTACCACCAAGGACACACACACAGAGTGAAGAATTTGGTTGAAAGCAGCTAGTTCTATGATCTAAAAAGTAATGCAGCATTGTACCAAAATTACTTCTGCCCACTGCCATGCACCTCTTAGCGACGAAGCCAGTGCCATGAGGATACTGGACAGTTCCTCCGTGCTGTTCTCCACGTACACAGCCACTGCAACTTTGTTAACTTAGTTGGCTCGCGCCCAGCTGGCCCCCAAAGCATAGTCAAGGTGAAAATGTTCTGATACAGGAAAGTCATTTCCACGACAGTGTAAGTGTTCGAAAGCACAAAAGCAGACACTGTCGACCCGCGATAGCTAGGAAGTTGCGGTACTCGGGGCGACTGTGCGGAACCCAAGTCTAGGTAAGGTATTCCAGTACCACAGTCAGACTTCCTCTTCCTAGATGTTTTGGGGCTCCGTTTCACTTTTAACGCGAAATCACCATAACGCGCAACCCACCCCATCCTTTTTCCGGAAGGTGCGGACCCGGTTTTCCAGCCAGGTCCCTCTTGGGGGCAGGAGAGGAAGCAGACTTCACATTTTCAGAAAGAGGGGAGGCAGGATGCGGGTGGGGAGTAAAGAGGTTAGAAAGCAGCCAAACTGCATCCCTTACGCCCACCTCTGCGCCCCAAGCTCTGGTTCAGGCAGCGCAGACGGGAGGCGGCCAGGAAACACTATCCCTTTAAGGGAACCTTGGCCGCCAGAAGGGGAGGGAGGGATGCAGACTCCGGACTCCGCGCCGCAGGCGCCGCGGAGAAGGGGCGAGCGCAGCAAAGCCACAGCCATTACCTGCAGCGCTCACATCCTTCCCCCACCCCAGCGCCCCCCGCCCGTCCACGCCTCCCAAGGAGACTTCTAATCCGGAGCACGTGCCAGGCCCTTTATCAGGGGAGGAGGTGGGGAGGAAGAGGAATGAGAGCTTTTTAAAAATAAATGAAACGTTTGCACCCAAGGGGGGGGGGACTGGAAATGGGAGGAGATGGGAGGGGGCTTTAAAGGCGCCCGGGTGGGCGGAGGCGGCGAATCTGGATCAGCCCGGCCAGAGACGGACGGCGGACAGCTCTGGGCACCGGCCGCGTCTTACAAAGGGGAGCGGCGCGGCCCAGCCCAGGCAAAAGGGGAAGGAAAAACCGCCCCGGGGCCCAATCTGCCCGCTGCCACAATGGCGTCGTCCGCCCGGAGTCCCGGGGCGCCGCCGAGGCTGCCCGCGAGGAGGGGGCGATAGCCCCCACCGCCATCCCGGCGGGGGCCGAGCCCCGGGCGCCGCCGCGGCCCCAGCGCACCCCGCAGCGCGCTGCGCTCGGCTCCCTGCACCCCGGAGGCGGCTAGGGCCCGCGGCGCTGGGCGCTCTCGGCGGAGCTGGTGTGCAGACGCGGAGCTCTGCGCCGGGGAAGAAAGGACGCGCGAGGTCCGGGGAGGAGGAGGGGACAGGGGCGGACGGAGGAGCGAAGCGGCCGCCCGGGAGGCTGGAGCGCCGAGCGGCGGGCGGACGACGTGGGCTCGAGCACCGGGAGCTGCTGCAGCTCCGCTCACAGTGCCTGAACCCGGCCCGGAGATCCGGAAGCCTGGCCCCGGCCCCAGCGCGCTGGCACCCGCTCCCTGGCTGACCCGGCCAGGTTCAGCAGCGGCCGCTCCCGCCCGCTCCCACTGAAGGAAGAAAGCCGACAACCGACAGCAGCAGCCCAAAGGAAGCGGCGGCCGCTGCCCCGCCGCTGGTCCGAGGGGATCCCGAGCCGCCCGCCCGCCGCGGCGGGCTGTGTGTGTGCGAGTGTGCCGCGCTCTCGCCCCATGCCTGGCACATGCGTAAAAGCGAGTTGCGCCCAAAGTCCCAGCCATACCCTCCTTAGCAAATAATAACAAACCCAAACCGTCAGATCTTACCTGAAACATTGAAGCACAAAGTCTCTCTCCAAGTCCCCTTTTCCTTTTCCTCTCCCCCCTTTTCCGATTTCTCTCCCAGCGATCTGCTCGGCTCGCCACACCAGAGAGAAATGCAATAGCTTGGCTAAGGTAGACAGAACAAAATACAGAGAAGAGTTGCTCCAGGGCTTTGAAACCCCTCAAGGCAAGGATCAGGATACAATTAGCTCATGCCTCTACCTCCAGTCTAAATCAATCTCCAAAATAAAACTTAAATCAAATTAAGTGATGGCAGGGTAGACAATTGATCTCCTCCAAAAATAAAGCTCCACATATACGTATAGAGAAATATACATATAGAAAATTTTTTTTCAGATTTTTTTTTGGTTGGAAAAACAGTCTCATTCCAGCCTCCAACTTGCTTTTTACCCTTCTCTTGCACAGAAAAGCTGATTTTAATCGTTGTGATTAGTTTTGATGTAACGTTTCCGCGGGCGATTTCTGCAAATGGATGGAGTGTTTCTTTGCCAAAAGAGGGAAAAGCAGCAGATGATGATAATTATAAGGATTGTTGGTTGTTTCTTTTTATTTGTGTTTAGGCTCTCGCTTCACTTTCTCAAGTTGACCTGACATTGCTGTTACAGGAAGGTCGCACAACTTGTTAATGAGGATCACCGCCCTGTCTGATCAAAGGATAGGTGATAATTTGGCAATAGAGCAGCACACTTTTGGTTATTTTGGCGACATAATGTCCCAAATGATGTGGATAAAAATAAGCACATGCAGTCTGCTTTGCCCCCATCAAGTCTGAATCAGTGCCTGGGGGTGATACACAAACTCATTTCAAATATTCAACCATGCAGAATTCTAAAAAGATTGAAAGGAGTTACACCGCATTTTTTTTTTTAAAAAAACGGTAAAATTAAAAGAAAACCTAACATCAGGTATAGCCAGGGACCTACCATTTAGGTTTATTTGATCAACCTTCTGAACATACCTTGCCCCCTCCGTTCTCTGCCTCCACCTGGTATCTTTTATAGGTGTTAAGTCCATTATTGGACTGAAGTGCCCAACAGAGCCAAAGAGTCTCTAGCATAAACACATTTCCCCAAATTGATCCTCCAGCCTGACTTGGGGGAGGGGGTCATCACTTCTTCCTCTCTAAGTCTTTGTTCAAAGAGGTGGTTCCTGAGTCAGTGGTTATCTTAATTCTTTTTAGTTAGGGTGGGATATTTGGTGACTCAAGGGTCACCTCCCATTAGTGTTATATCCTTGCAGGATACTTTTTGAATGGTGTATTTTTGAGCTCTTCACAGTTCATTAATTCAAAGACTTTGCTGACATTTCTTATAAAACAAAACAAAAAAACAGGTTGTAAGGCCAAGGATACTAGAAGAAGAAAAGTGAGAAGAAACAAGAAGAGGAAGAGGAAGAAACTGCTGCAATATCAACAGAAAAGGGAAGAAACAGAATTTTTAAAAAATATGGTCAATTTGATCAATGCTATAATGACTTGAGAGATTAATGTCATCATGGGAATAAGGGATATTGTTAGACTTTAAAGGAAGCAAGTTCATGTGACATGAGTATCTGGTTTGAGAATATCAGTGACCTACAAGAAGAAAAAGGAATGATTTCCTGAACAACACACACACAAAATCATATTGTAACATGGAGCTCCTACCTCAATATTATTCTTTGTACATTTTCTTGTAGATACAATTTTAAACAGTCACAATATGCTCAATTCAACTAAATAAAAAAATTCTTTTTGTCCCTGAATGGCACTAACTTTGAATACAGGAGGAAGTAAGAAGAAAGGGGACCATGGCAGAAACATCCCCAGTCATTTGATACGATGAATTAATGTAGATTGAATGTATGAGATGCTTGGACCCAGAAGAGTTAGAAATTTTTTCTCAGATTTTGGAATATTGTATATACACAGTGAAATATCTTGGGGAGGGGACCCAAATCTAAATATGAAATTGATTTATATTCCATATATACACATAGCTTGAAGGTAATTTTATATACTATACTTCATAATTTTGCTATGAAATGAAGTTTCATAATGTGGACTTTTCTACTTATGACATCATGTTCACTCAAAAAGTTTCAAATTTTGTAACATTTTTGATTTTCAGATTAGGAATTTTCAGCCTGAATATTAAACATGTGGTCTAAAGGGACTCTTAGAGAAAAATCATGTATCACCAGGAGAACCACGTATCACTGTCCTACAGTGTTAGAGCTGGAAAGATCCTTCACGGGCATCTGGTTCTTCACATGATTTTTACAGATGAAATAGAGCAGTTTCCCAGGGTGGTCAGCCAGCTCTGGGCAGAGGACTAGGCCACAAGAGGGAAGCCTACAGGAAAGGTAAGCGCTGTTCCCTGAAAGCACCTAAATTCAGAAGTTGTACGCAGCATTCAGATCTGTGGCAATGTGGCTTAGACCATGTGTTTGGAATTCTCTTTCTGGGGCTTGTCCTAAAGGCCTGTAGCACAACCATTTTTGTTTTTGTTTTTGCAAAAATTTTACATTTACAGAAAACATACCAACTACTCACGAAGTTCCTATTACCTTTCAAACACTGTTCGTATCTGATATAGCAAATACAAAAATTACCAATATAAAAAAATTGTCCCAATGTTGAGCCAATGCTTGTAATTATCACAAACTTAATTTAAAGTTTGCTGACTTCCCTAATAATTCTTTTGTTATTAAATTGATTTGATAGCACCTGGCATTTAATTATCATGTCTCCCAATCTGTGGCAATTCTTCAGTCTTTAAGTTTTAGGATTTTAATAATTGCAGTTATTTGTATATCATCTCTTTTAATTTCTGTAAGTCTAATATTTTCATATATAATTACACTGAAGTTATCCATGTTGGTAATATTATAAGGAAAATTATGATTTTCCCTTTTCAGGTAGCATTACCTTTTAAATATTTTTTTTAAAGACATTCTTTTTTCTTTTTTAAGAGAGAAGGACAGTGAGAAAGAGAGATGGAGAGAATTATTCTTTATTGAGTTTTTCACATGGCTTTCGTTGCTCCGACACTTAGTTGTGTATGTGGGTGCTGGGGTTTGAACTCGCGTACTAGCGCATGCTGGGCAAACACCGTAACCGTTGGGCCACTGCTCCAGCCCCAAATATTTTTAATAGCATGAAATCTTTGTTTATCAACAGATTGACTTTTGGAAACAACAACAAAAAAAATTAGTAGCAGGTCTGGGGAACAGGTGGAAGATGAAGATGGCTTATGATATTTAGAGTCATAGAAGAAAATATGACTAAAAACAAGGTTGACTTTTTTATTAATTCTTGCAAGCAATTTATGGGTAAATTCTCATTGTGTTGGGGAATCTTTTCTTATATTTTGAAGGGATCTAAAGTTGAAATTTTAGGATAGGGATTAGAGTCAAAGACTAGAGAGTCTAACATGTAGTTTATGAAAAATACAAAGTACTAGACTGAAAATGTGTTTTGTCCAGTACAACATAAAGAAATGAGCAAACTTCAGGAGGACCTCCAAATCACTAGTGGGGACAGCTTATTTTAAAATTTAAAATAGACTGTTAATGAAAAAGCATGTGAAAAGCTAGGTCCCTATCCTGTTAATAAGCAAGAGACCCAAACTTAAAGGACTTCACTTCAATCAGCCCTTGCAAAGTCAAAATTACTTACAAGTACTTTTTGAATTTAATTAGTACCTGTGCAAGTGATTTCTACAGAGGGATTTATTTATTTATTTATTTATTTATTTTTGGCCAAACAGAAAGAAGTTAGGGGAAAAGAATATATTAAAAATACTTCTATGGGCTGGAGCAGTGGCTCAGTAGTTATGGCGCTTGCCTGGCATTCACAAGAACATGGGTTTGAACCTCAGCACCACTTACACAATGAAGTGTCAGAGCAACGAAAACCACATAAAAAACTTTATAAATAAAAGTGATTCTCTCTCTCATACACTGTCCCTGTCCCTCTCTCTCTAACAGACAAGGACAGTGAGAGAGAGAGAGAATCAATCTTTATTTAGTTTTTCACATGGCTCTTGCTGCTCCAACTGTGTACCTGGGTGCTGGGGTTTGAAGCCGCGTACTTGTGCATGCTGGGCAAGCGCCATAACCACAGAGCCACAGCTCCACCTCCTGTCCCTCTCTCTTAAAAACAAAACAAAACAAAACTTCTAGGGGCTGCAGTTCTGGCTTGGTGGTGGAACACTTGTCTGGCATGTGCTAGGTCTTGGGTTCAAACCCCAGCATCACATACACAACTAAGTGTTGGAGAAACAAAAACCAGAAGAAAAAAATAAATAAAGTTGATTCTTTCCTCTCTTACTTCTCTCTCTCTCTCTTTTTAAAAAAATCCTTCTAGTCTCTTTTTTTTCTTAAATAATTGAAGTGAGACCAGCAGCCTGACAACCAGTAGCAACACAGAAGACAACAGCAATAAAATCGTCAGCAAGAAAACAGTGGGGAAGAAAACCCAGTCCTCTTCCAGCTTCTCACTATCAATGCAAGACCTGCCCGTGTTTCAAAGCATAAAAACAATGATAGGACATTTTGAATTGAAACCAGGAACTGGACTGAAAAAGTTTATCCCTATGGCCATTGTGGAAGAGAAAATAAGATGTTCTCTCTGGGAGCAGCGGTCCCCCCTTATAATGTGAATGTGGGACAGCTCATTTGGTTGCTCGCAGCCACCGAACCCTCAAATCGCAAGTTCCCACAGAACATCACAGATTCATCCAGGGTAGCCCTGCGGTACATTCTTGGTGGCAATTTGACAAGATGTGGACATTAGTTGCTGAGATGAAATGTGAAATTGAAGAGCCCTCCATTGAAGCAGCCACACACCCAGATCAAATATAAAAATTCCATTGCACTTTCCATTAGGAAGGCGAGAGACGCCTCGGTGCCTGGGATCAACCTGAATGTGCAGGGATATCACCAGATGCTCCCAGGCAACTGCTCCTTCACCTCCACGTCACTAAATGACAGTGTGTCTACCGCTACAGCAGCAGCCACCTGTGACCACCATGGGGGTTCTGCAACATAGCAAGGCAAATTACAGTGTTTAACTGTATCTTTGGGTCTTTCTTTTTTTTCTTTTTGGGGGGAGATCACCTGTTTTTTTTATCAGCCAACCTGAAACTCCTTATAATGCTGTGGAATGTCTCCTGTTAGAGTGGCAAAAATGAAGAATACAAACAACGACAGATGCTGGAGGGGCTGTGGGAAAAGAGGAACACTGTCACACTGCTGGTGGGACTGCAAACTGGTTCAGCCACTATGGAAAGCAGTGTGGAGAATCCTCAAAAAATTAAGGATGGAACCACCTTATGACCCAGCTATCCCTCTACTGGGAATTTTCCCAAAAGACTTAGAATCAGCGTATTATAGCGATGTGGCTTCATCAATGTTTATAGCAGCTCAATTTACTATAGC
>PVKS010050197.1:0-11652 GCA_004027875.1 Aplodontia rufa
TGTTTAATTAGGGATTTAACCCAGGGCCACTGTACTACTGAACTACACCCCTTGCCCTTTTAATTTTTTGTTTTGAGACAAGGTTTTGCTGAGTTGTTGAGGCTAGCTCCAAACTTGAGATCCTCCTGTCTCAACCTCCCAAATCGCTGCGATTTTAGGCATGCACCATAGCCCTAGAATGAAGGAATTAAAAAAAAAAAAACCACCTGCCTTTCCATTACACTGAAGGTAAAATTACCTCATTTATTTTTTCTAACATGAATACACACACACACACATATGTATACTCATATATACACAAAAAATACATACAGACAAGAGGGAGCTTGTGGGCTGGGGTTTGTTTATGGATTTGCTCTTTGTTAGAAAAAAGTAGCTTGGAATAGTGAGTGCACAGCACAAGAAAATACTATATGCCTTTACTATTCAACTTCTATACCAAGTGTAGTCTTTTTAGTTTAGTCTCTGGTAATCGCATTCCCAAATAGTATTCCTCAATTGCCTCTCCAACTGAGGCAACCCAGACCATCGGAGGATCTCTTGTTTTGCTTGTGTGTTTGGAGCTGGAGGGAGCCGGTTAAGGTTGGTGGGGAAAAAACCCTGTTAGGACTCATTCAGAAAATCCTGCCTGCATGCTGCCACCTAGTGTTCACTTTAAAACTCAGACGCATTCTAACAATAATTCAGAGCTTCCCCCTTAGCAAGAAATATTTTAATTTTGTTTTATTATCGGACCCCAGGTTTGTGAAAATTCTGCTTTTGGCAGCAATGTGGTGGCTCTGAGAATTTCCATGCACCAGTCGCTTCACAGGCATAGTCTAATTCAGGTTTTCCACAACCCTTGAGTTAATATTGCTACCCCTATTTTAAAAATGAAAAAAATAAAACCTAGATAGTTTAATTTGCCTTCCTCTTTGAAACTAGTTAAGAGGGGCTGGAGCGGTGGCTCAGCGGTGGCGGAGCTTGCGGCACTTGCCTGGCATGCATCAGGTTGCAGGTTTGAACCCCAGCATCACATACACCATGAAGTGTCAGAGCAACGAAAGCCGCGTGAAGAACTAAGTAAAATTGATTCTCTCTCACCCCCCTCTCTAAAAAAGAAAGAAACTACTTAAGAATTAGGGTTTGTGGGGCTGGAGTGGTGGCTCAGCAGTTTCAGCGCTTGCCTGGCATGCACAAATACTCGAGTTCAAACCCCAGCACCACGTACACAACGAAGTCTCAGAGCAACGAAAGCCATGTGAGTGAAAAAATAAATAAAAATGGATTCTTTCTGTCTCTCTCTCTCGCTCTCTCTCTCTCTCGCTGTCCATCATCACCGATGCTTCTTATTAGAGGAATTAAACAAGGTATTAGAGGAATTAAACAATGTAATTTCCTGGCAGAGTAGAGCAGATGGCAGGAAGTGGACATTCATTCAGCAACTGTAGCTATTAACAGGCAACAGCTTTATCTAATCAGGGTAGAGGAGGCATTATGTTTTGGCCTCAGAGGTTTGAACTAGACAGAGCTCAGTTGAAAGGGAGGAGAATGTCTAGGTCATAAAGGAGACACTGGTGACCATGGTAAAGGCCAGACATAGGACGACAGATCCCTGAAGCCAGGATGACACAGGAGACCTGGGAAGGCAAAGGGGCCATGAGAGCACAGCCAAGGGCTGAATCCAAAAAACAGGACCTCGGCTGAGATGATCTTATCCTCTAATTCCCCAAGGAGCCCTAAAAGCAGTGCAGCTTTTACTTAGCTGCTTTTGTGCTGCTACAGTTACCAAGGACTGAACCTAGGGGCACTTAATCTTGGAGCCACATTCCCAGTCCTTTTTATTTTTTTGTTTTTAAAAGAGAGGCAGAGGGGTTGGGGATTTAGCTCAGTGGCAGAGCACTTGTCTAGCATGCACAAGGCCCCGAGTTCGATCCTCAGCCCTGAAAAAAAAAAAAGAGATGAAGAGGGGGCTGGAGCGGTGGCTCAGCGGTTTCAGTGCTTGCCTGGCATGAGCAAGGATGCTGGTTTGAACCCCAGCACCACGTACACAACTAAGTGTTGGAGCAATTAATACAGATTAGGAGAGACAGTGAAATGGCTAGGTAGTCAGGACAGAGGGCCCCCATCCAAGAGCTAGGTGGTAGAGGCAGAGAGTGATTGACAGGCATGCTCAGGGCCTTCAAATGCAAAAAGACCTTGAGGCTCACCCCACTAAGAGATGGGAGTGGTCACAGGTGGGTACTAGGAAGTATTTTCCACGTTTTGTTTTAACCCATGGTGTTCCTGACCAGTTTCAATGCCTGTTTTACATAGATTTTAACCAATGGAGTTGATGCATTTCTCAATTCCTGCTTTGCATGAATGTTAATTATGCTCAAACCCCAAATCTACATAACCTCTGGCCTAACCTCCATTAGACGGTGTCCTGCTTCCAGGAACCCCTCCGCCTTGCGGAGTCTCTGCTCTTCTTCCTAAATAAATCCTACTCCTTTTACTCCTCCTTCCGTGGTTGTCCATGGAATTTGAAAGACAAGATTGGTGCCGAATTCCCCGGGTGTGTTTCCACACCAAGAGCTGCAACGAGCCACGGAAATCTCAGCTCATAGCTGGGTAGCTGGTATCACTTTTGGGCTGTAAAAACCTGAGGGACCTGCAATCAGCCCAAATTCCCAGTTTTATCTGGGAATCGCTGCAAATACTAGAAGCGGCCTGTTTTGGCTGCTGGAATCTGTAGCGGCCCAGACTCCATTCACCAACAGGAGCGGAGGATCAGGCCTCATCTCAAAAACCCCGCATCACAATGAAGGCCATGTGAAAAGCTAAATAAAGTTGTTTATTTAAAAAAGGGAGAGAGAGAGAGAGAGAGAATGAATCTATTTTATTTATTTTTCAATCTGACCTTTGTTTCCCCGACACTTAACCACTTAACTTATGTACATGGTGTTGGGGTTCAAACTCAGGTCTTTGTGCCTGCAGGCAAGCGCTCCAACTGCTGAGCTACAGCTCCAGCCCCACCCGCAAGCCCTTTTTATATTTTATTTTGAGACAGGGTCTCACTAAGTTGCTTAGGGCCTTGCTAAATTGCTGAGGCTGGCTTTGAACTCTCCATCCTCCAGTCTAAGCCCCCTGAGTTACTGGGTTATAGGCGTGTGCTGCTGTGGCTGGCGACTTGACTGGCATCTTGGCTGCTTTTATAGGCATTTCCCTTTCCCCCATCTAACTCTCTGTTTGCTTCTGTTAAATTTTTTTTTATTATTTATTTATTTTGTGGCACTGGTGATTGAACCTAGGGGTGCTCTACCACTGAACTACATCCCCCAGCCCTTTTTATTTTTTATTGAGACAGGTCTCTATAAGTGGCTGAGGCTGGCCTCGAATTTGTAATCTTCCTGTTTCAACCTCCTGAATTGCTGGGATTATAGTCATGCACCATTGAACTGGGCTTGATCAAACTTTTTTTTTTTTTTAGGAGAAACGATACCGAAACTATTTTTTTTTTTTTAAAGAAAAACAGTGAGAGAGAGAGAATCAATTTTTATTGAGTTTTTTCACATGGCTTTTGTTGCTCTGACACTCAGTTGTGTATGTGGTGCTGGGGTTTGAACCTGTGTACTTTCGCATGCTGGGCAAGTATATAACCACAGAGCCACCGCTCTAGCCCCTTGATCAAACTTTTAATGTTGACTTTTAGCATCCTGAATAGTAAAGTCTTATTCCAGAGAGAGAAAATAAATGTTTTCATAGCAGAAGTGAGAGAAATCTTCCAGAAAAGCTTTGCAGCTGTCTTTTTTTTTGGGGGGGGGTCCTTAAGTACTGGGGATCAAGCTTAGAGACTTGCACATACTCTACCGCTGAGCTACACCCTTAGCCCCTAAGCAGTGGTCTTAATCATCTCATCACATCAAATTCTTCCCCATGCCTCAAATATCCTACCTTTCAAATAACCCTACATGCTTTTTTATTTTTGTGGTACTAGGAATTGAACCCAAGGGTAGTTTATTTTGAGACAGAGTCTTGCTAAATTGCCCAGGCTTGTCCTTGAGTTTATAATCTTCTTGTCTCAGCCTCCCCAGTGGCTAGGGTTTCAGACATGTGCTGTATGCTGTAACCCTGGCTGTATGCTGCTTTATTTTTATTTATTTTGGTACCGGGGATTGAACCCAATGGTACTTGACCACTGAGCTACATCTCTAGCCCTTTTATATTTTTTATTTCCAGACAGGGTCTTGCTAAGTTTCTCAGGGCTTCACTAAGTTGCTGAGGCTGGCTTTGAACTTGTGATCCCCCAGCCTTTGTCTTGCAGTCGTGCCCAGCTACTCTCTCTAGTTTCGCCTTTTCCAGAATGTTTTATAAAGGAACCACACAAAATGTGGCATTTTCAGACTCTCTCTCTCCTGCTTCTTCTCTCCCTCTTCCTCTTACTGGTGATTGAACACCCAGGGACTCCCTACAATGGAACCTCATTCCCATTCCTTCTAATTTTTTTTTTGAGGCAGGGTCTCACTGTTGCCGAGGCTGGTCTGGAACTGGGATTCTCCGGTTGCTGTGGTTTCAGGTGGGCACCACCTCGCTAGTGTCTGATAACTTTAATACGTCAACTGTCACCCTGGCCCAGGCCATAGAGAGTGTCCCTCAGAAATGGGACTCCTAAGGAAGAAAGTTTCCACATTCAGAAAACACTGGGCTTGGATTTTGTC
This sequence comes from Aplodontia rufa, assembly GCA_004027875.1. NCBI lineage: Eukaryota > Metazoa > Chordata > Mammalia > Rodentia > Aplodontiidae > Aplodontia > Aplodontia rufa. The sequence continues at coordinate 4,680 of PVKS010050197.1, forward strand.
AGGAGGGAAAAATGGGTCAGTGACTCAGGAAATGGCATCTAAAAGCTGCCATCTGGTGTTCATTTCTGAGAACACATCCTGACATAGTCAAAGATTTTCTATTCTAAAGACTTTAAAATTTTTTATTATTTATTATTATTATTGATTTTAAGACAATTACATTACCAAAGGAACAAAATTTTAGAAAACAATTTTGTTGTTCATTTTGTGTTGATCATGGACATATAATATTGCCAAAATAGGACTTTGGTCAACTTTAAAGAAATGATCCCTTACTGAACAGACAATAACAATTTCTAAAAATTCTGTCTATCTTTGTTGTTGAATAAACATTACCTGAAGTTTTGTTGGAGAGAGAGGCAAGGAAAGAAGAAATATTTATTTTGTAATTTCAGTGTATGGGACTCTTAAGCATGATCTAATTTAAGCCTTACTATAATTCATTTAATTGAGCATTTTTTCTTTCTTTTTCATTTTTTCCCTTTTTTCCTCCTTTTTTCAGTGCTGGGGATTGAACCTATGGCCTTGTGCATGCTAGGAAAGTGCTGTACCACTCAGCCACAACCCCAGACCCTTTTTCACAAATTAATGTTATTTTTATTGATAAATCATAATTATATACATTTATGGGCTACAATGTGATGTTTTAATGTATGTATACAATATGTAATGATTAAATCATACTAATTAATATATCTGTCACCTTGAACATCTATCATTTTTTGATAAGACATTTGAAAATTATTTTCTTCATTATTTTGAAACATAGAATATATCATTATTGGCTATTTAACCCTGACGTGCAATAGATCTTAAAGCCTATTCCTGCTATCTATTAACACTTTGTACCCTTTGATCAATGACTTCCCATTCCCTCCTTCCCCACCCCCCAGCATCTGGTAACTACCATTCTGCTACTTCTGTGAGTTCAATTGCTTTAGATTCCACATATAAATGAGAGGTGGTATTTGTCTTTCTATGCCTGACTTATTTCACTTGACATAATTTCCTCCAGATTCACCTGTGTTATTGCAAATGCAAAATCTCCCCCCACACACACCTTTTTAAGGCTGAATAGCATTGTGTGTGTGACATTTTCTTTATCCGTTCATCTATTAATGGACACTCAGGTTGAAAGTTGGGTACTTGTATTTTTAATGTATTTTAATTTTTAATTGACACAATAATTGTACATATTTATAGAGAATCAAGTTTTTCTAATACCATTTTTTTTTTTGAGGAGTAAAAGGAGTAGGATTTATTTAGGAAGAAGAGCAGAGACTCCGAAAAGCAGAGGGGTATCTGGAAGCAGGACACCCTTCTAATACCATTTTGTAGATGAATATTTGAGGTAAATTAACTGATCTTTATGTCAGAGAGTAAGTAAATTAAAGAAACCACTTTAGTCATACTCAAAGTACATGCATTTTCATCTGTACCATAACACCTAATAAACTTTCTGAAATACTATTTTCATATTAGAAGACCTAAGCAACTTCATTTGGAAGTCCTGACACTAAAAGGAACCTCCAAAATCCCATACTGCTCTGCAGGACTATTCCTTAAAAGAAAGTGTACTCAGGGCTGGAGCGGTGGCTCAGTGGTTTCAGTGCTTGCCTGGCAAGCACAAGGACCCGGGTTCAAACTCCAGCACCACTTACACAACTAAGTGTCAGAGCAACGAAGGCCATGTCAAAAACTAAATAAAGTTGTTTCTCTCTTTCTTTGTCTCTCTCTCTTTAAAAAAAAACAAACTGGGCTTTGTCCCCTTCCCCACTCTGGGGGAAGTCTGTTCTTTTCCCTGTGCTTTACTTTTTATAATAAAATTCATCTACTCCGGTTAAAAAAAAAATCTACTCTTTCTCTGGAAAATGTTTCATATGATATAACAGTTTAACATTGCATTTGGTTTAGGATTCTTCAGAGAAAAAAAAAGTGTATTCTTCTCCCCTCTTTGGTACCAGAGATTGAACTTAGCGGTGCTTAACCACTGAGCAACATCCCCAGCCCTTTTATATTTTTATGTTGAGACAAGGTCTCACTAAATTAGTGAGGCTGCCTTTGAACTTGTGATCCTTCTGCCTCAGCCTCTGGAGCAGTTGGGATTATAGGCATGTGCCACCGTGCCCAGTTAAGAAAGGGTAGTCTTGGGCTGGATCGGTGGCTCAGTGGTTTCGGCGCTTGCCTGGCAAGCACGAGGACCCAGGTTCAAACCCCAGCACCACGTACACAACTAAGTGTTGGAGCAACTAAGGCCATGTGAAAAACTAAATAAAGTTGTTTCTCTCTTTCTCTGTTTCTCTAACTGTCCCTCTTTCTTTAAAAAAAAAAAGAAAAGAAAAAGAAAGGGTAGTCTTGAGAGATGAACCAGAGCATTCAAATTCAAAGTTAAAAATACTAAGGTGGTTCTTACTCTCGAGTTTTACTAAAACAAATATGTAAAATGTGTGAGATACTTTGGTTATAGCATACCTCAACTGTAATACAGTTCAACTGAAATCCCTTGTTTTATATGACATTGAATTAAAGTTTCAGCTATTCCATTTTACTTCAGGAATCCAAATTCAGGCATGGAATCAAGTATACTATGACTCCAATTTCCAATTTTGCCCTTTGTATGAACTGTATTCCTCACAATAGAGGGTGAAAAAAATCACACAATTAGTGTTTGTTTTTCTTTGGTACCAGGGGTTGAACCCAAGAGCACTGTTTCACATCCCCTGCCCATATTTTGTCTTTTAGTTTGAGAGAGGGTCTTGCTAAGTTTATTAGGGCCTTGCTAAATTGCTGAGACTGGCTTTGAACTTGTAATCCTCCTGCCTCAGGCCCCGGAGAGTGGCTGGGACTAGCAGCATGCACCACCATACCCTGCTGGGTTTTTTCTTTAATTGAAGTAAAACATTAAATTTTCTATGTTCATTATGTAAAGGAGGAAAAGTCTTTTCTCCTTACCTACTTGGGATCATTGATTAGGGTTCTGCAAATTAAATTTTCAAAAGACAGATTAATAAGAAAAAAGGTTTATTTATGTGTGAGATGTGCATATACACGATAACTCTCTAATGGCTAGTATTTTCAGCTTGTCACCTAATAGGGAAAAGGAAAAGATGGGAAGAAAAGACTTTTATAGGAAGGACAATCTGGTTTCTTTTTCTTTCCTTCTTTTTTTTTTTCTTTAAGAGAGACAGGGATAGTGAGAGAGAGAGAGAGTGAGAGAAAGAGAATCAATTTTATTTAGTTTTTCATGTGGCTTTTGTTGTTCTGACACTTGTTTGTGTACGTGGTGCTGGGGTTTGAACCCCGCATCTTTGTGCATGCCAGGCAAGTGCTGTAACTGCTGAACCACCACTCTAGCCCAATAAATGTCTTTCTTTCTTTCTTTCTTTTTGAAAAAGAAAGACAGAATCAATTTTTATTTAGTTTTTCATGCAGCCTTTGTTGCTCCCACACTTCATCGCCAATAAGTTTCTTAAGAAAAGACAAATGTGTTTTAAAGAGAACAAATGACAACTTTCTTTCTTTCTTTCCTCTTTCTTTCTTTCTCTTTCTTTCTTTCTTTCTTTCTTTCTTTCAGAAAAGACAGTGAGAGAGAGACAGACAAGAGAGAATCAATTTTTATTTTTTCACATGGCATTCGTTGCTCAGACACTTAGTTGCGTAAGTGGGTGCTGGGGTATTTTACCTGTGTACTTGCACATGCTAGGCAGGCACCGTTACCACCGAGCCACCGCTCCAGTCCCGACAACTTTATTTAAAAAGAAAATGTCAGGGCTGGAGTGGTGGTTCAGTGGTTACAGGGCTCACCTTGCAAGTATGCGAGTTCAAAACTTAGCCATGTACACAACAAAGTCTTGGAACAAAAAAAGCCACATGATAAGCTAAATTAAAATTTATTATCTCTCTGTTTGTCTCTGTCCCTCTCTTTTTTTTTAAAAAAAGGCCATTTACTTGTGTAGATACAGTGGTCTTTTTTAGGGTCATAAAATTCCCCCAGAGAGGGGGTCTGTGGTAGGTTTACTCTTGGTCTTTCCCTTGGGAGTAAAATCCATCCCAAAGAGGAAATTTAAGGCAGTCCTCATTTCTGTGCAGTTTCTAGTCCTAGATAAGGAGGTTAAATCTCAAATGCCTTCTGCTTCAAATAATCTTTAAGCCAACTCTGGGGTTCTCAGTGGGTTCTTCATGGTTTTCATGATTAATTGTATATTTAATCACCTTGTGAAACTTCACAAGTATTTTACACAAAACTCTCTAGTTTGGAATAAATATTTTAGAAATTCAGCAGAATTCATTAGTGATTTTTTTTTTTTTTTTTTGGTAGCAGGGATTGAACCCAGAGGCATTTAACCACTGAGTCACATTTTTAGTCCTTTTTTTTTGGTACAGGAGATGGAACCCAGTGGCATTTTACCACTGAGCCACATCCCCAGCACCCTCCCCCTTTTTAAATATATTTTATGAGACAGGTTCTTGGTAAGTTGCTTAGGGCAACTTAGGGTAAGTTGCTGAGGCTGGCTTTGAACTTGCAATATTCACTGTCTCAGCCTCCCAAGCCACTGGTATTGCAGGAATTTGCCACGGTGCCCAGTGAGCTTCTATTATTAGGCAAGATTATTTTTCTTTAATCCTGACAATAATTCTATTAGGTCTATAATAACTGTTTGATATTCAGGCAAACTGTTGTGGCAAATAACCTCAAATTTTATATGACTTAGCATAATAAAGTTTTGCTTGTTTTTCATGTCTAACATGGGCTCTGCTCTATACATTCATTCTGATTAGGCTACATCTGCTGAAGGGTCTCTACCACCTTTGATGCTGGTAAGATCTTTATATCTCATTTTTTCCCTCCCCCCACCCCACAGACACTTTGGGATCTTGGCTTTAGGACAAAACTTATTTTTCTTTTCTTTTTTTAAGAGACAGTCAATTTTACTTATTTTTTCATCTGGTTTTTGTTTTTCCGACACTTAGTTGTGTATGTAGTATTGGGGTTCTAACCCGGGTCCTCGTGCATGCCAGGCAAGTGTTCCGACTCTAAGCCACATCTCCAGCACTGTAAAGTTGATTTTAAAATAATCTAATTCTTAGACTTTTCCACATCAGATATAGTCATTTATAATGTTAAGCTATTGTCTGGTAACACTCTACAAATAAATTTAGGCCTAGTACTCAGAAATAGTCTTCATCTTGAAACTATTTTATGAATTGAGGTGCTTGAATTGAGATCCTTTTTTTTTTTTCAGTACTGAGGATGAAACCCAGGGGTACTTTACCACTGAGCTATATCCCCAACACTTTTTTATTTTGAGACAGAGTCTTGTTAAATTGATGAGATTGGCCTTGAATTTATAATTCTGCCTGCCATAGTCTCTTGAGTTACTAGGATTACAGGTTTGTGCCACCATGGCAGGCTAAGGTCATTTTTTAACATATGTATGTATATAAATGTATACATTTATACATTGTATTTTAATTGATTTGCAAATAGGCAATTATTCTTGAGACCTTAAGTAAGCAAATATATATATAATAAATACATATATTAGGATCTATATGCACATATATGAGATATATGTATATATAATATACACATACATGATAAGTATACATGAGATATATGTATATATACTTAAAAAGCAAATATGTATTGTATTAAATATATATATTAAGATATATATATATGTATATATATATATATCCTTATTTAAGGTCTCAAGAATAATTGCTTGTTTGCCAATCAATTAAAACAGTTTCAGCTATATAATGCATATATTCAAAAGTGATCTAAGTTATATATATCCATATCCATATATATATATGTATATATACTTATTTAATATATATGTGTATACATATACATGCACACAATTGCGTCTTTTTTTTTTAGTTGTTTAGATCAGGAGTTGACAAACACTTTCTGTAAAGAGCCCAACAGCAAATTCTTTCTTTCTTTTTTTTTTTTTACATTTTTCTTAGTGCCTTGGATTGAACATGCATGCTAATACTCACTCTACTACTGAGCTACACCCTCAGCCAAATACAGCAAATACTTGAAACTTTGTGGGCCAGTCTGTAGCATAACTACTTGACTCTGCTGTACCTTGAAAACAAAGAAAATGTAAACAAGTGGGCATGACTGTGTTCCAACAATACTTTATTTATAAAAATAGTTGGCAGATCATTTTTGGCCCATGACTGTAGTTTGCTGATGCCTAGTTTAGATTATTACTGTAAATGAAACCAAATGACACTAAAATCTTAATTATAACGTAACTAGTAATCGTGCTGAAATGAGGACAAGAAAAATTAGTATTAGGAAATTTTAACTATTGTACAAATTATGTGCCTTAATTTTATTACTCTAACAATCTCCAGTGCCACAAACAATAACAGCAATAAAAAAGATTTTGAGGGCAGGAGCAGTGGCTTAGCAGTTACGGTGCTTGCCTGGCATGTGGAAGGACGTGGGTTCAAACCCCAGCACCACGTATATGACGAAATGTCGGAGCAACGAAAGCCACAAGACAAACTAAATTAAGTTGATTCTCTCTTTGAAAAAAAAATTTTTTTTTACTTTTACCCTGAAGGAATCTGGAAAGCATTACAGTGTTTTAAAAGTCATGTGACTGTAGTTAGCTTTTAAAGCAATCTCTCTGGCTGCTGTGTTGAGGGAGGCGAGTGTGGGATGTGGAGGCAGAAAAGCGGACACCTGTCAGGAGGCTCCTGCAATAATAATCCAGCTGATTAAGGTGTTGGTTGTGGAAGTGGTTGAGAAAATGTCACATTGGGACATTTTTTTTTTTTTTTAAAGAGAGAGGGACAGTGAGAGAGACAGAGAAACAACTTTATTTTATAGTTTTTTACATGGCCTTCGTTGCTCCAACACTTAGTTGTGTACGTGGTGCTGGGGTTTGAACCCAGGTCCTCGTGCTTGCCAGGCAAGCACCGAAACCACTGAGCCACCGCTCCAGGC
>PVKS010050198.1:0-11644 GCA_004027875.1 Aplodontia rufa
CTACACCACCACCAATGTCCCCCAGATGATGGTTCATCTTCTCTCAGAGAAGAAAAGCATCTCCTATGGGGGGTGTGTGGCTCAACTTTTTGCATTCATTTTCTTTGTGGGGTCCGAGTGTCTCCTGCTGGCAGCCATGGCATATGATCGCTACATTGCTATCTGCAAACCCTTAAGGTATTCAGTTATCATGAACAAGGCCCTGTCTGGCCAGTTAGCAGCCTCCTGTTGGACAGGTGGTTTCCTCAATGCAGTGGTGCACACAGCACTGACATTCTGCCTGCCCTTCTGTGGCAACAACCAGATTAATTACTTCTTTTGTGACATACCCCCTTTGCTGATCTTGTCTTGCGGGGACACTTTCATCAACGAGCTGGTGCTGCAGTCCACTGGAGTCTTCATTGGTTGGACTCCATTCCTGTGCATTGTCCTTTCCTACCTCTACATAATCTCCACCATCCTGAGGATCCGCTCCTCAGAGGGGAGACGCAAAGCCTTTTCTACATGTGCCTCCCACCTGGTCATTGTCCTTCTCTATTATGGCAGTGCCATCTTCACCTATGTACGGCCCATTTCATCTTACTCACTGGAGAAAGACAGACTGATCTCATTATTGTATAGTGTTGCTACTCCCATGCTGAACCCTATAATTTACACACTGAGGAACAAGGACATCAAAGAGGCTATGAAGACCATAGAGAAAGTGGCAGCCACCAAGTCTCTCTTTTGATATGTAGTGTCACTTATCTGTGGTCAATGATCTTATATTAGAAATTAAGTTTTTCACTAGTCAGTTGTTTCTAGTAACTATTAAAAGCTGACTGAAATGCTGGGACAGAGATTGAAAAGGGTTGGCACAGTCCATTTCAAGTGTGCATAATCTTGAGATTTCTTTCTTTTCTTTTCTTTCTTTCTTTCTTTTTTTTTTTTTTTTTTTTTTTTTTTTTGGTACTGGGATTGAACCCAGAGGCCTTTTACCACTGAACTATATTCTTAGTCCTTTATTATTATTTTTTTTAAGAGAGAGGGACAGTGTGTGCATGAGAGAGAAAGAATCAATTTTTTTATTTTGTTTTTCATATGGCTCTCATTGCTCTGAGACTTCTTTGTGTCCTTGGGTTCGAACAGAGATACTCACACATGCCAGGCAAGTGCCGTAACCACTGAGCACCACTCCAGCCCCATTTTATTATTTTTTTATTTTGAGATAGATTCTCACTGAGTTGCTGAGATTGGCTTTAAGTTTGTCATCCTCTTGCCTCAGCCTCTTTAGTTGCTGGGGTTATGGGTGGGGACCATCACATGTAGCATTCTTAAGTTTTTTTTAGTCTCCTGTGAGAGACATAGACATTACTGTTTTTAGGTATTTTCTTATCAAAAATCTTTATCATTTATCCAAAAGTGGTGCCTCTCTTCAATGTGGTATTTTTTGATGGACTTCATTTCTTGGTACTTTATTTCTGTTATGTGGAAGAATGTGAAAGATACTCCCTGTGTGTTTATTGTATTTATCTATTCTTATTAAGTCATGTTTTTGGCATTTATTTGTTTATTTTTTGTCCTCCTCCCCCTCCTTCTCCTTTCTACTTCTTTTTTCTTGGTGGTACTGGTGAGTGAACCCAGCTACACGTAACCATTGATCCACATTCCCATCCCCTATTATCTTTTATTTTGAGACAAGGTCTAATTAAGTTGCTTAGGGTCTCAGTAAGGTGCTGAGGGTGGCTTTGAACTGTAATCCTCTTACATCATCCTTCAGAGCTACTGGGATTAGGTTCTTCTTAATAAAATATCATCACAAATAGATAAGTTCATGGTATTCTGTTTTATACAAAGAAATATAACCATGATGAAGTGGTGTATTACCTCCAGATCTGTTAGTAATTAATTTACATTTTGTCACCTGCTGCATGGACAAAGCCAATTTATCTTCATTTAGAAAGAAGATACAATTTCTCAATCCCAGTTCATTCCTTATTCTGTTCAAAAGGTGAAATATCCTGCAGGGATTTTTCTAGAAATAAGTCCACATGGCAGATTTCTATTTTGTAGGGTATCTTAACATTAGGAAGTCTTTATCTAAAAATTTAGAAAATATAATCAGATAAAAAAATATACAAAAAAGAATTTAAATTTGGGGGAAGGATAAAAATTTTAGTAAGATAGTAACTAAAGTTGGAAAAAGAAATATGAATTACATGCTAAAAGTATTAATTTGAGAATATTATGCTAAGTGAAATTAGCTAAATTCAGAAACACAAAGTTGAATGGTTTCCTTCATATGTGGAAGCTAGAGTAAAATAAAGGAAAGGGGGAGGGAAGCATAAGATTACATAAAGAACCATTCAAATACAAAGTAAAGAAGTCTAGTAGAGTAGAGGACAGGGAAGGGGAGAAGGGAGGAAGGATGAGAGGGAAATGGGAAGGGAAAAGGAGAACATTACAAAGAAACATATTTTGCCTCTCCAAGATACCAAGTGGTTCCCATGCAATCAATAAAGACTGGAAAAGTTAAAAAAAGTAATCAAAAGGAGATCAGTAAAAAAAGGGACCAGGGGGTAGGAAAAGGTGAGGGAGGGGAAAAGTGCTGGGGAGGGTATTGGCCAAATTACATTGTTTTATTGTGTACATGTATGAATATGTAACAGCAAATCCCATCATTATTGTGAACTATAATGCACCAATAAAAATGTGGGGAAAAATAACTAATTACTCCTTTGTAAATTAAATTACTCCCTTTCCTTTATTTTTTAAGCTATTTCCAAAAACACTCCTACTGGCTTTTATACTATTCATTTTACTATATTTATTTGTAATGTATTAAATATTCCATATACTATCTATACTATAACCTATCTCTTGAAGAAAACTTAAGTAACCCATCCCCAAGTAAGGCTTGGGTTTTCCTTTCTATATACCACCACTATAACCATTCCCTTAATTTCAAATTCACATCTCCACAATTATTTAATTAAAAATTTCCCAATTCTTTATAATTACATTCAAAGTACACTTTCTCTTCATCACCCATTTGGAAGTATTAAGTCACACAACATTATATAAGATGGCAATGGTGGGGCTGGTATTTCATTAAAATTGCATCTTCACACCACTGGTAATTCTTAACCCAAATTAACGCAATTTATTACTAACAATTATCACAAGTTATTATGTGATTTAGGCATCCTATTCACCTCTTCAGCTTAATCTTTTTATTTATTTATTTAGATTTTTGGTACTGGGGATTGTACCCAGAGGTGCTTAACCACTGAGCCACATCCCAGCACTTTTTATTTTTTTATTTTGAAACAGGGTCTCACTAAGTTGCTTAGACCTTGCTAAATTAGTAAGACTGGCTTTAAAATTGGAATGTTCCTGCCTCAGCCTCCTCAGCTGCTGGGGTTACAGGCCTACACCATTGCACCTGGCTCTCACCACTTCATCTTTAGGGCCAAGAATAATTCCCGACTAGTAGCAGCTTGTAAAGAAATGCTATTGATAAAGAAAGCAGTGTGCCAGGCTATCATGACAATGAGAGTCCTGTAGTATTTGTGTATCAAAGTCTTAGTAGAAGCACACTTCTAAGGACACATCTTACAAAAAGTATGTATCTTGCTATTCCTCACAGCCCGTAGTTTGATGTTTTCTTCACTTTAGGATAACATTCTAGGTTACTATGCTTACAGGATAGTTGAATGAAGCAGATAGTCTGAGTATGATTTAGTTGGTTGTAAGGTTTAAATTATTTTATTGGGTTTTTTTTTCTTACTATTGAGCTGTTTGAGTTCCAAATATTTTGGATGTTAACCAATTAACAGATTTTTGGTTTTTTGCCAATATCTTCTGCCATTCTGTAGATTATCTCCTCACTTTGTTGATTATTTCCTTTGCTGTGCAGAAAATATTAGTTTGATGCAATTCCATTTTTCTATTTTGCTTTTGTGCCTCTGTTTGTGTGGTGCTATTCAAAATATTTTTGCCCCGAGGAATGCTCTGGGTCCTTTCCTTTATGCTTTATTCTAGTAGTTTTTTACTTTCAGATCTCAAATTAAAGTATTTACTCTATTTTGAGTTGGTTTTCAATTTCATTCTTATGGATTTCTTTCGTATGCATGTGTATATTTAATTGGTCCAACACTATTTTAATATTTTGGACTGTGGGTTGAACCCTGGGGTGCTTAGCTATTGAGTCCATTTGCAGCTTCCCCCACCATTTTTTGAGACAGGGTTTTGCTAAGTTGTGAGGCTGGCTTTGTACTGTGATACTCCTGCCTCAAGCTCCTGAGCAGGTGAGAATGCAGGTGTGTGCCACTGACTGGCCCAACACTATTTATTGAAGAGTCTGTTCTTTTCTGATTGTGTATTGTTGACAATTTGTGGGCAATCAATTGGCTTGAACTGCATGGTTTTATTTCTGAGTATTAATTCCGTTCCAGTGAATCCAGTGAATTGTGAGCATGTTTTTCTGTTGTTACCATATTGTTTTAATTACTATAGCTTTGTGGTATATTTTTAAGTCTGATAATGCAACATTTGCAGCTTTTTTATTTTTAACTCAAGATTTCTTTGATCATTCAGTGTCTTTGATGATTACACAGAATTTTAGGAGTTTTTCCTTCTATTTGTGTGGAAAATGTCAATGACATTTTTTATTGGGATTACAGTATGTGCTGTGAAATTTTAATAATATTAATTCATCTACTCAAGATTGTGGGGTATCTTTCCAAATATTATGTATTCAGTTAAATCATTTATTATACTTTTTACTATACAGGTCTCTCAATTCCTTGGTTAAATGTACTCCTACACACATTTTGTTTTTCAGCTATTATAAGTGAGATTACTGTCTGGATTATTTTTTTAGATAGATATTTGTTAGAGTATAGAACGCTACTAATTTTTTTATGTTGATTTTGTATCCTGCTACTTTACTCAGTAGTTTTGTTTCATAGTCCTAAGAGGGTTTTTTTTTTTTTTTTTGATTCTTACAGTTTTCTGTTTATAAGACAATGTCATCTTTGATCAGGGAAAATTTAATTTCCTCATTTCCAATTTACATGCCTTTCATGTCTTACTTTTGCTTAGTTGTTCTGACTAGGAATTCAGTAGTAGATTGGACAGAAGTGTCAAGTGTGGGTGTTTTGTTTCATTCCTGTTTCAGAGGAAAAGTTTCAACTTTTCCCCATTGAGTGTGATGTTAGTTGTGGGTTTATCATGTATAGTCATTGATATGTTAAAGTCTACCTTCTATTTGTTTGGTTTTGTTTGAATTTTGTCAAATGCTTTTTCTTTGTCTATTGAAATGAGTACATGGTTTTTGTCTCTTACCTGTTAATAGGCTATATCACATTTATTGATTTGCATATGTTGAGCCACTTTTTCTCCTGAAAATAAATCCCACTTTATCATGGTGATTGTGTGTTGAACTGAGATTTTCATTGAGGAGTTGTCACCATTCACATTCAGTGTTAGAATAGATAAATGATTGTGATTCACTGTCATTGTGATTTTTTGCTGTATTTTGTGCTATCTTGCTTATCTTTTAGAAGACTATACCTTTATTGAATTTCCTCTGCTTGTGGTCTTTGGAAATTCTTTGATTGTTCCTCTATTTGAATTTTGTCTTTAAATATTCTTTACAGTACTGGTTTTGTGTTCATGAAAGCTGCTAGTTTCTCCTTGTTGAGAAATATTTTTTATTTCCTCTTTGAATTTGAAGCTGAGTTTTCTGGGTATAGTAACTTTGGCTGATGTTTATGAACTTTCAGGGTTTGGAATATCTCATTCTATCCCTTCTTGCTTTTAGGTTTGAGTTAAGAAATCAGAAGTAATCCTTTTTGGTTCACTTCTGTGATTTGGTGTTTCTCTTGCAAATTTTAATATTATTTCCTTCTTTTCTATGTTACACATTTTGAATATCATGTGTCTTGGTGAATTGCTCATTTGTCCCAGACCTCTTGAAGCTTTTGTTCATGGTCTGTAAGCTTTTTTTTTTTTATTTTATTTTTATAAAGTGAAAGAGGGGGAGGGAGAGAGAGAGAGAGAGAAAGAGAGCAAGGCAGAATCAATTTTATTTAGTTTTTCGTCTGGTTTTTGTTGTTGTAACACTTAGTTTTGTACGTTATTCTGGGGGATTGATCCTGGGTCCTAGCACATGCCAGGCAAGTGCCATAACTTCTGAGCCACTGTTCCACCCCACTTTTTTTTCATTTCTGTCGTCCACGAATTCAAGATTACTCAGCCTGTCATCATTATCAGAAATTCTTTAAGAGCGGAGGTTCTATTTTCTACTGAATTCAATCTGTTATTAAAATCTTTCATTGAGCTTTTAATTTGATTGACTGTGTTTTTCAATTCTAAGTGTTCTTTTACATCTCTCTTTCAGTATATCTAGCTCATTCCTAAAGTATTCTTTCAGCTCTTGTGTTTGTTATTTCATTGCTTAAATTTTCCTTTCATTTTTTGATCATTTTAATAATCAGATTATTGTTACTTTTCTCTTGGTTTTCTTCTAGCTCTCTATCAGTGAACCCCTTAGTTTGAGATTGTAGTATTTTGCAATACATTTCTCTGCCTGTTTTCCCATATTTGAAGGACTTCTTCTTATTCCTTAAGTTGAAACAGATTCTTTTTCTTCTTATTTTGTGTGTGAAATTTTGTTTGTGATTGTCTTGTTTGAGGTTTTCACTGGATATGATGTAAGTGTCTGTGCAAGCAGTTGGGTCCTGAGATTGCTCCTTTATTATTCCTCTGTGGGTCCTTGTTGGTGAATTAGGGTTTACAACCCTTCCTTTGCTTGGATTGGTGTGCAATCAGGAAAATTGAAATCATTGGCAGAAGTCCTGGTTCATGGAGTATTATAGTCTCTTAAGACTTCTGGAACCTCATGAGATGTAAGAAATCATTCTGAGCCGTGCTTACCTGGTTACTTAATACCTAATATTATTTGTCACCTGTGAGAGCAACCTTTGGTGAGAATGGATTTTAACAATCATCTATAACAAGGCTTAAAACATTCAACAGCGATTGTGTTTGACATTCTTAGTACTGGATACACAGTATTAATTATGGGGTTCGAGTTGGAACACCCAACTAGAGGTAAGAGGTGGTACACTTATGGGTAAGTGAGATAAAAGGAGATGTGAGGGAAGGGTATAAGGAAGCTTGCAATTGTAGAACATGGGAATAGAGGTGGTTAAGAAGGTGTAGGATTTGATGGTTGAAAAGAGACAAGAAAAAAAAGATAGAGGAAAAAAACTGATGTAACTGGGTAGGGGAAGGGTGGAGGAGAGAACATAGGAGTTGGCTATTACCAAAAGGAAGGAGAGAGGGAATTAGAGAGGAGGGATACAGTTGTACCTCCATATCACACAAAAGCTATACTGTTCCACAGAGCAATCCTCATAAGGCAGGGAGAGGATAACTATTTATATTGAAGGGAATGGCTGAAATGTAGAAATGATAGGGATTAGGAGGGCAAAGAAGAAATAGAAAAAAAAGGAAAGCAAATATGACAAAGTAAACATGATCCTGCATCAATTTGTACTATCAGAGCACATACAAAAGCAACAGCAATCAAGAACAACAAAAAATAGAAAAATTTGCACTGTGACCACTGAGATTGGCTCATTACACATTGGGAACAGATGTTCAGTGTCCATCTGAGTTTTGTTAGCAGGTACCCACAGTCTGAAGTGATGTGATCTCACCATGTAAGCTTTGCATGGTTCTAAAGTTGGAACTGGTTGTCAGGATGTGGGTGGGTCTAGCTCAGACCACATGGGTTTTGCTGGGTGGTTTTTGCACCAAATAATTTGGATAAATATTTTCCCCAAGGGCCTGGCCTCTATTGGTGCCTGCTTGGGATTTGAAACTCAGAAGGCTTTTGGGATTCCAGGCACTGGGGTGGGGCTTGGGTGGGTTAGTGGTGGTGGTGGTAAATGCAGAGCAACAGTTCTCCTGCTGGTCACATATACAGTCCCTCCAGACCTACTGGGCCCAGACCCTGAGCTCCCTTCCATGCTCCTGAACCTCTTTAGGTTGTCATATGAGCCCTCCAACCTTGGGGAGGGGCAGGGGCAGGGACAAGGATGAGGTAGGCTACTCCGTGCTCCGTGCTCCAACAACCCTAATTCCCCTGGGCTAGGAGATGTCTGGGTTTTTCCCACCCCTGCTCTTCTAGGATCAACCCACTGAGCAGTAGTTGGGTCCTGTCAGGACTGTGGGGTAGTACACTTAGGACTGCTGACACTTCTCATTGAGAAGTCTTCTCCTACTCCTTACCAGCAGCTGAGAGATGCTGCTGTCCCCTCCAGTAGCAAAGGTCCCACAGAGGTGTCCAGGGTTAGATCCAATGTAGAGGACCTTATTGGGCTTGGTCTGTCTACAGCAAGTGGCTGGGGTATCCCAATTTGATTCCGTTTCACTTGCCTTTCTGCTCAAAATGGCAACTCTCCCTCCTTCTCAAGAGCAGGTAGTGACAATGAGCTCCTCTCCTGCAGAAGGGATGAAACAGAGTTGTTGTGGGTTAGATCCAAAGCAGAGTTCCTAATTGTACTGGGCCTCTGTGCAGCAGATCCAACCCCACTGTATTATTCAGTTCCACCCCTACTCTGTGGTGATTGGGAATAAGGGTGGTCACACTGCTATGACTGGCTCTGGATAATTCAAATGCCTTTTCTTCACTTGCTACACCCTGAACTCCAATTCTCTCTAAATCTTCCACAGAGGAGCACTGTCCTCCAGTGAAGCTTTTCCCATACATGCACCTCATAGCAAGGTGGCTTTCCCAGTTTTTCTTATTTCTGAGTCAAGTAGTCTGACCAGACACAGCCTTCCTGTAGTCCACCATGATCCTCTCCTCAACAAACACTTATTGTGCAACTATAACCACATCATGTTATTATATCTTTCCATAACCCCAAGCAGTTTTCTCACACTCCTTTCAAATCACTTCCCTCTAGAGTATCCCTCAGCCCCTGGCAGTTGTCACCTTTCTGTCAGCATGAGGTTAATTTTTCTATAACATTACATAAATGGAATCATACAATGTGCATTATTTATTTCTGGATTCTTTCATTCGGTGTCATGATTTTGAGATTCATTCTAATTTTGGGATATATAAAAAGTTGTTGCACACAAGTGAGTAGTGTTTCACTGTTTGGATACATCATCATTTGTTTATCCATTCTTCAGCGTGTGGACATTTGGTTAGTTTTAATGTCAGCTATTCTGAATAAAATTGACAAATTCATGTTCATGAGTTATCTGTTTATTTCTCTTCAGTAAATATACAGCAGAGTGATAACTGGTTTATAAATAAGGAAAGCATACATTTAATTTTATAAGAAATGGCCAGACTGTTTCCCAAAGTGACAGATGACTAATCATTTATCATCCATCTTTGGTGAAGTCTCAGTTCAAGTCTATGGATTTTGGGTCTTCTTATTGAATTATGAAAGTTCTTTGTATTTTCTTGATATAAGTGCTTTATCAGAGTCATCAAACATTCTATGGTTCCTTTATACATATATTAAACATTGAACTCAGGTAATATAAATCCTTCAATGTTGGTCTTACTTTTTAGTCAGCTTGGGTCTTATTGGTCTTTTGCATTTCAAAATGTCAAAATGCAGGATTTTGATTATAGTCACACTGAATTTATTCACCAATTTTGGGAGATTTATTAATATTGAGTATTCTAATTTGTACATGGAATTATTTCTGTTTACACATTATTTGAATTTTCTCACCAATGTTTTGTAGCCTTTAGTATATAGATTTTGAATATATTTTATTAAACACATTTCTCAATATTTCATGATGTCTGAAGCTATTATAAGTGGTACTTTGTCTCTTCTATTTCACTATCAATTGTATCCATTAGTTATTTTGATGATTGTATGTTCAATTCTAAAATGTACATTTTCTTTATGCATTCTATTGTTTTATTGAGACTTCCAACTATTCTATAAGTTTAATAAGTATTTTCAACTGCTTATTCAAATGTTTTTATAATGCTTTAAATATTTTGCAAGATAATCCAATATATGTATTTTTTCTGGCATCTGTTGATTATTTTTTTTAATGGGAACTGAAAATTGGTATGGTTCTTGGTAAACTGAGTAATTTTGGATTCTATCATTATTGTTTAGAGTATTACAAGAGTTAGGATTTTGTTTAAATCCTGTACAGTATACTGATTCCTTTGTTTAGCCAGTGATTAACCCAGTTAACTTCAAATCTCAGTTTCCAATCTACTTCTTGTGGGCTATTGTAACAATGTTAGTTCAATATTCAAAGTTTTTCCAGTTTTCTTCCAAAGTGCTCCATTTAACAGACTGGGACCTAACAGTGTTGCTGTCAAACCTTTTTTTTTTTCTCCTATTCTGTTTAGAATCAGATATACATATGTGCAATTTGTTACCTCTCTGTTATCTTCCTGGTCGTGTTTTTCTGGGTTCTTCCTTTTGGTCTTCTGGCTGGTAATCCAAGGTTCTCATTATCTTTTTTACCATGGTCTTCTCAGCTGCAATCCTTCTGAGGAGAGGCAGGAGACAATAGATAGATAGATGATAGATGATAGATGATAGATAGATAGATAGATAGATGATAGATAGATAGATAGATAGATAGATATAGATAGATGATAGAAAGTAAATCAATTATTCAGGTTCCCTACTCATGGAACTGCAGATCCATGGAATGAATAAGTAGTTGCCCTCCATCACAGTTTGTGCTCTCATGAATTCTCTTTCCCCTTCTGCCCCTGCCACTTCCACCACAAAACTGGTTGCATATGTAAAAAACAAAACAAACAAACAATAACAGAAAAAGGGAAAAAAAATCATGATCTCTTCAACCTGAAAGGCTTAAGACTTGCATTGCAGCATCAGCAATTCTCTGAGTCTCTAGCCTGCCCACATGCTTTACAGATTTTTAAAAATTTTTAATTAAGGATTTGAGTTATTGTACAATCATAAAGCATATAAAGTAACAATATGATATGTATTTTTCTTTTCTTTTTTTAAATTTTTTTTTTTAAATTTGAGCAACCTTACAAGATTTTAACAAAACAATATAAAATGTGTATAAGATGCGTATATATTCTGGACATTGCAACTGTTCCCAGGAGTGCCCCCCCCCCAATTACCCTCCCTTATCCCTCCATTCCCCTTCCCATTATAACTCTAAAAATAGTATTAGATTGTAAAGCATTACATCTTATCTGAATTTAACTCATGTTTCTAGACCAACTTTCTCATTGTCCAGGGTCTAGTCCCCACCTCCACAGATGAGTGGAGACAATCGACACTTAGATCTCTGGGTTAAGCTGATTTTACTCATCATGATCTCTTCCATAGCCATCCATTTACCCTCGAAGGCTGCAATGTCATTGTTTCTAATTGCTGTGTAATATTCCATGGTATAAATGTACCATGGTTTTTGGATCCATTCTTCCAGTGAGGGACATCAGGGTTGTTTCCATAGCCTAGCAATAGTAAATTGTGCTGCTATGAACATCGATATTGCTGTGTCACTGTAATGTGCTGATTCTAAGTCCCCTGGAAAGATACCCAGGAGTGGAATAGCAGGGTCGTATGGTGGAGTCATCCCTAGTTTTTTAAGGATTCTCCATACTGCT
>PVKS010050199.1:0-11655 GCA_004027875.1 Aplodontia rufa
TGTACAAAATAAATGTTATTTATATATTTTTCTACTTATGATCTTGTCTCATTGATGTTTTAGTTCTTCGGCGTCCACCTTTGTTTATTGGTAGAGAAGGAAAGAATAATGACAGCGCTGAATCCTTCTCAGACTTTTTTTTTTTTTTTTTAATATCCAAAGGAAGAAAGGGTTGGCTTGGGACTGGGAGAGAGAAAGAAAGTGTACCCATCTGCTTCGTTTTCCTTTCTTCCTGCTTCATGCAAACGCTAAACGGTTCATGGGTTTAAAACAAAACCAATTTGTTTATTCAGAATCATGCCCAACCCTGAGATTCGTATACGGCTTTACAATACTGCCAGGGAATACGTGATACGCGTGCACACGCATCAAAGTGAGACACCCTGGTCTATTATAGGGACACCTTGTTGGGAGGAAAATTCCTTCCTTGCTGAGAAAGAACAAGATTCTTTTGAAAGTAAATTCTTCAAAAATTGCAGAGGAAGAGGAAAACCAGGGAAGTGAAGGATCTTCCAATAGATGGTCGAGTGAGGAACTGATATTCGTGGCATCTCTCTTCCCTCTCTGAAAGGCACCCTGGGAGATCTTTCCTGTCTCTGCAAATAAGTTATTTTTTTGTGGCATTTTCCCCATCTACCTAAGCGGCTAAGTTACACAGTAATTAGCTTTGCAAAAGGATTACCCAGATGAGTTGAAATGTAAATTCTCAGTTTCTCCAACACTGGTTTCTAAGGCAGAGTTTTTTTTTAAAAGTTGTATAATTATACATAATCATAGGGTTTATTATGCCATTTTAAAAAATTTTATTAAGTTTTTCGTATGGCTTTTGTTGCTCTGACACTTAGTTGTGGATGTGGATGCTGGGGTTTGAACCCATGTACTCACGCATGCGGGGCAAGCTCGGTAACCACCAAGCCACCGCTCCAGCCCCCTATTATGCCATATTTGTACATGCACATAACATAATTTGATAAATCTCATTCCTCAGTATCTTCCCCTTTCCCTCCCCTTTTCTCTTCCCCATCCACTTGCTCTACTGAACTCCTTCCTATTATTATTATTATTATTTTAACTAGTGCATTATAATTATATACACAAGCAGGATTCATTGTGGCATAGCCATACATGGGCATAACATATTTTGTAGATATTGTCCTGCAGTACTTCCCCATGCCAACTTTTCCTCCCTCCCTCTTTGACCATGTCCTCTTTTCTATTGGTGCATGTTGGAAACTGTTTAAAACCAAGAGAGTTCACCCTTGACTATAGACACCCAGGGTGTAATGGAAAGTACAATGGAGTGGGAGACAGATATAGTTTAGTCTTTTTCCTGCCACTTAACTGCTTGTTTGAACTAGAGAAAATCAGGTCATCTCCCTGAACCTCATTTTAGTGAAAAGGAGGTGATATCTGCCACACAGAGTCTGTGAAGAGATACCTTAGTTACCAAATGCCCCTTGAATACATGGGAAATAAGACAGGCTAGTTGGAAAGACTGGAACAGCACCTACTAAATAGGTGCTCAAAAATGTCCCAGAAAGCAAACCCCTTCTCTTTCTTTCCAATTGTTTCTCTCTGGTTCTGGAGTGGAGCTGGCAGAACAGATGACCACCTGTTGGGGTGTAGCCTTCACCCCTATTTCAACAGCTGCCCTAGGGTGATCTTGTTACTATTTCCATAAGTTCCTTCAGGATGGGCTGCTAGGTCCTGCTTTGTTATGCAAAGAGTGGGTTGGAATGTGCTGTTACCTAGTTGTTTGTCTGTACTCAAAATCTGCATAACCCCTGGCAACTCCCTTAGAAGGGTTATTGATTCCTTGGCTGTCTCCCCTCCTCCATATATAAAAACCCGTGTGCCTTAAGAATAAACGGATTCTGAGCTGCCATCAGCTGCATGTGGTTGCCTCGTTTCCCCGGCTGGGAGGGAAGGGGTCCCCGGACGAGGGGGACCTGGGTTCCAGCCGTCGGCACTCACCCTCCTCCTGATCGGCTCCCGGGGGGGGGACAATACAGCCCCCCAACAACCACCTGAAAATGAGGACTTAGAATGGAGCCGGCATTATAGAGGACTCCAGAATTCCTATGGTAAATTTCCCAACACACAATAATTTGCACTCATTCTATATCAGAAAGCCCTTTGCATAGTTGTTACCAAAACAAGGTCTGGGTACAAATTTGGTTAGACTAATAAAATCCTGGATTTTAAATATAATTTCAAGGTAGACAAATTAGCCCTTAGAAATCATCTAAGCATTTTTGAAATTGACAAAACATCATAGAGATAACTTACACAAAGCCATGTAGCTAGTGCATATAGCTCAACTCAGAGAATCAAGTTGTTCTGACTTCCACACATAATGGACCTATCCTTTATTCTCTTGACAACCAGTCATTTCAGCCCCTTCTCTGACAGGCACAGAGGAAGCAAGACTGACAAGTAGATGGCTAAAAATTAGTCAGGTTTAATTTTTATGGATTACAGTAACTATTACAGATTGTATGAAAGGTGCCCCCCCAAAAAGCTCAATATGTGCGATAATGCAAAATGACTGAGAGGGGAAATGATTGGGTTATGAGAGCCTTAACCCAACCAGTGAGATAATTCCCTGATAAGGGTTAACTTGTAGGGTGTGGTAGGCAGGTAGGGTGTGGCTGGAGAAGGTGGGTGATTGGGGGCCTGCCTTTGGGGTATATGTTTTGTATCTGGTGACTGGAATTCCCTCTCTGCTTCCTGGGGCCATACTTTGACCCGCTTCCCTCTACCACACTCTTCCACTATGATGTTCAGCCTCTCCTTGAGCCATAAAGAATGGAGTTGGCTTTCTATGATGGATTAAGACCTCTGAAACTGTGAGCCCCTAAATAAACTTCTCCTCCTAAAATGGTCTGTTAGTCACAGTGGTAAAATAGCTTACAAAAACAGTACTATCATGGAAATGAACAATTAAGGAGGGTGACAGAGACTATCTGGACTGAGAAGTGGCTGTGGCAGATGCTCTTAGAAAGAGTGGTCAGGGAAGGTTCCCATGACACTTGGAAAAGTGTCATTCAGTCAGAAGGTGCTCAGGACACACTGGTAGGAACCCCCCAACTGGAGCAGCCCCTGTTCAGGACCAACCAGAGGAGGTTCCCACCTGGAGCAGCCCCATCTACCTGATGCTCCACATGCCTCTTGGGACCTGTTTGAATCCCACCAGCAGGTGCTCAGGATACTACCAGTATCAGAATCAACTAGAGGAGGTTCCCTGGACAACCCAGGTTCAGATCTGCAACTTTGGGCCTGGAACCAAAATGTAGAGCAACATGAGTACCCAGGCATAAACAACATCTGGAAGAAGGTGATCATCAAAGAGTTGGTGGCTGATTTGAATCTTTGACTTGCAAGGAAAAACCACCTGGAGAACTGCCTACCTTCCCCGCAGGCAATCTCAATTCAGAGATCCAGAAGAAGCTCTTCAAAAATGAAGAATCAAACTCGGAGAGGTTCACCTCAAACCCAAAACTCCCCTAAAAAGAATGCCACAGATAGGCATCGAGATGAAAACCTTGAAAATATTATCAATGATCAGATTACTAAAAGGAACAATGAGCTAGGACAAGATATAATGAAGGGACTAAGTGAGAAAACTCAAGAGATGAAAAACTCTATTATCAAAAAAATGGACATACTCAAAAAGGAACTAACAGCTAAAATCTACAGTCAATGGCATGAGAGGAAACATTCATATTCAAAATGTAGAACAGGGAAATCAAGGAAAGAATATTGAAAGTGGCAAGGGAGAAACACCAAATCACATTCAGAGGCAAATCAATAAGAATCACATCTGATTTTTCAGCTCAGACTCTGGAAGTAAGAAGATCATGGAAGGAGATCTTTCAACATTTGAATGAACAGAACATGCAGCCAAGAATACTATACCCAGCAAAACTCAGCTTCAAATTTGAGGGGGAAATAAGAACTTTTCATGATAAGAACAAACTTGCAGCATTTGTGAACAGAAAGCCAGCATTTCAAAGAATCCTCAAAGATAAACTCCAGATAGAAGAACAAGCTATAACATTCCTCAAAACCCACAAACAGAGGAAATTCAATAAAGGTACATGCTATCAATAGACAACAAAGGCAGCACATAATTTACTATAAAATACAATGAACATGAACCACTTATGTGCTTGTATTATAACACTGAATGCGAATGGTCTCAACACACCAATCAAAAGACACAGACTAGCAGATTGGTTCAAAAAACAAAATTCAACAATATGCTGTTTACAAGAAACCCACCTTACAACCAAAGACACCCACAGATTAAGGGTGAAAGGATGGAAAAAAATCTACCAGGCATACAGCCCAAGAAAGCAAGCTGGAGTTGCAATTCTTACATCCGACAAAGTGGATTTCAAACATAAATTAATGAAAAGAGATAAAGAAGGCCATTACATCCTACTAAAGGGAACAATATAACAGGAAGAAATAATCATAGTAAATATATACTCTCCAAATACCAATGCCCCCAATTATGTGGAAAAATTACTTAAAGATATAAAACCACTTGTGGAGCTCAACAGAATAGTATTGAGAGTTTAACACTCCTCTATCACCAGTAGACAGATCATCAAAGCAAAAAAGCAATAGAGATCTTCAGTCTAAACAACACCATAAATCAAACAGACTTACCAGACATCTACAGAATATTCCACCCCAAATTGACAGAGCATACCTTCTTCTCAGCAGCACATGGATCCTTCTCCAAAATACATCACATTCTAGTTCACAAAGGAAATCTCAGCAAATATAAAAAAGTAGATATTATTCCATGTATCTTATCAGACCATGATACCATGAACCTAATAATAAATAGCAAAAACCATGGCACAAAACACATATATATGTAGAGATTGAATAATACTCTGTTAAGTGAGGAATGGATCCAAGAAGACATGAGAACAATAATTAATGAATTCTTGGAAGAGAATGAGAATGAAGACACAGCATATTGAAACCTCTGGGACATCATGAAAGCATTCTTAAGGGCAAATTTTATTGCATGGAGTGTCCACATTAAAAAACAGGAGAGATCCCTAACAAATAAGCTTATGCTCCAACTCAAATCTCTACAAAAGAAAGAACAGTCTAATCCCAAAGCCAGCAGAAGACAGGAAATAATTAAGATCAAAACTAAAATCAATGAAATTGGGAACAAAAAAACAACAAAAAGAATCGATGAAACAAAGAGCTGGTTCTTTGAAAAAAATAAATAAAATAGGCAGACCCCCCTAGCTAATCTAACTAAAAGAAGGAGAGTAATAAAATCACCAACGAAAAGGGGGTAATTACCACTGACCCCTCTGAAATCAACTCAAACAGATCATAAGAACATATTTTGAAAAACTATACTCCTCTAAATCAGATAATATGGATGACATGGACAAATTTCTAGAAATATGCAACATCCCCAAATTGACAAAGGATGAAATTGAAACTCTAAACAGCCCAATAACAGGCACCACACCAAAATCCATACAGCTATTAAAAGTCTTCCAAAGAAGAAAAGCCAAGGACCTGAAGGATTCTCCATGGAGTTTTACCACATCAATGAGGAGGAGCTAACAACTCTCCTTATTAAGATATTCCAAGAGGACTGGAATGGTGGCTCAGTGGTTACAGTGCTTGCCGGACATGCACGAGTATGGGAGTTCGAACCCCAGCATTACGTACACAATGAAGTGTTGGAGCAACCAAACTCATATGAAAAACTAAACAAAAATTGCTTCTCTCCCTCCCCCCCTCACTGTCCCTCTTTCTTTAAAAAAAAAGATATTCCAAGAAACTGAAAAAGAGGGAACTCTTCCAAACATGTTTTATGAATCAACCATAACTCTGATACCAAAACCCAACAAAGACACATGGAAAAAGAAAACTACAGACCAATATCCCTCATGAATATTAATGCAAAAATCCTTAATAAGGTTTATGCAAACAACATTCAAAAACACTCCAAGAAAATAATTTATCATGATCAAATGGGCTTTATTCCAGGTATGCAAGGCTGGTTCTACATACACAAATCAATAAATGTGATTCATCACTTAATCAGAATTAAGGACAAAAACTATATGATAATCTCAATAGATGCAGAAAAGGCTTTCAATAAAATCCAGCACCCATTTATGCTCAAAAGTCTAGAGAAAATAAGGGTAAAAGGAACTTATCTTAACTTTGTAAAGGTCATATATGCCAAACACTCAGCTAGTATAATACTAAATGGAGAAAAGTTGAAAGCATTTCCACAGAACTCAAAACAAGACAAGGCTGCCTGTTCTCACTTTTATTCAATATAGTCCTCTAGATCCTGGCTAGAGCAATCAGGCAAGAGGAGGAAATTGAAGGGATAAGAATAAAAAGGGAGGAAGTCTAACTATCCCTTTTGCCTGATGACATGATGCTATATCTGGAAGATCCCAAAAACTCCACCAGAAAGCTGTTAGAGTTAATAAACAAATCTGGCAAAGTAGCAGGTTACAAGATCAACACCCATAAATCAATAGCTTTTCTATATGCCAACAATATTAGGGAGGAAGAAGAAATTAGGAAATCGGTCCCATTCACAATATCCTCTAAAAGAGTAAAATATTTGGGAATTAATCTAACAAGAGAATTAAAAGACCTCTACAAGGAAAATTATCAGACACTGAAAACAGAAATTGCAGAAGACCTGAGAAGATGGAAAGATGTTCCATGCTCTTTGTTAAGCAGAATTAATATAACTAAAATGGCCATTCTGCCAAAAGCACTATACAGATTCAATGCATTCCCCATCAAGATTCCGATGTCAGTCTTTTCAGATATAAAAAACGCATTTCTCAAATTTATATGGAACAACAAGAAACCCAGAATAGCCAAAACGTTACTAAGCAAGAAAGATGAAACAGGTGGTTTTGCAATACCAGATCTAAAACTATAGAATAGAGCTGTAGCATTAAAAACACCATGGTACTGATATCAAAATAGAAATGAATAGAATAGAAGACTCTGAGACAAACCCACAAATCTTTAAACATCTGATCTTTGACAAAAGGGTCAAAATATAACATGGAGGAGAGACAGCCTATTCAACAAATGGTTTGGGACAAACTGGACAGCCACTTGCAGAAAATTGAAATTAGACCCTTATCTCTCACCTTACACAAAAATCAAATCTAAATAGATCAAGGAATTTGGAATTAAACCATCAACTATACAACTGCTAGAAGAAATATTAGGACCAATACTCCAGCATATGGGAGTTGGCGATGACTTCCTCAACAAGACTCCTAAAGTGAAAGATTTACATTCAAAAATCAATGAGTGGGGCGCTGGAGCAGTGGATTGGTGGTTACAGCGCTTGCCCAGCATGCACAAGTACACCGGTTCAAACCCCAGAACCCACGTACACAACTAAGTGAGCAATGAAAGCCATGTGAAAAACTCAATAAAAATGGATTCTCTCTCTTTCTCTCTCACTGTCCTTCTCTCTTTAGAAAAAAAAAAATCAATGAGTGGGAAGCCATTAAACTAAAAAGTTTCTCAACAGCCAAGGAAATAATCAAAGCAGTCAAGAGGCAATCTACAGAAAGGGAGAGATTCATGCCCTATGATCCCTCTGACAGGGGATTAATATCCAAAATTTACAAAGAACTAAAAAACTCAATAACAAAAACACAAACAATCCAATCAATAATGGACCAGAGAGCTAAACAGAAACTTCTTAACAGAGGATATTGAGCAAGCCAATGAATACATGAGAAAGTGTTCTAAATTACTGGTAATCAGAGAAATGCAAATCAAAACTACATTGAGCTCTCACCTCACTCCAGTCAGACTGGCAAAGATAAAGAATACAAACAATAACAAATGCTGGAGGGGTTGTGGGGAGATAGGAACACGAGCACACTGTTGGTGGAACTGCAAACTGGTCCAGTCACTCCGGAAAGCAGGGTAGAGACTCCTCAAAAAATTAGGGTTGGATCTACCATATGATCCAGCTATCCCTCTTCTGGGTATTTTCCCAGAGGAATTAGAATGAGCACATTACAGCGACACAGCAAAATCCATGTTCATAGCAGCTCAATTTACAAGAGTTAAATTATGGATCCAATCCAGATGCCCCTCACTGGATGAGATCCAAAATCTCTGGTATATATATATCAATGGAGTTTTACTCAGCTATTAGAAACAATATTGCATCCATTGAAGGTAAATGGATGGCAATGGAAGAAATCATGCTGAGAAAAGTTAGCCAATCCCAGAGAGTCAATGGCCTAATGGTTTCTCTCCTTTGTGGAGGCTGGACCTAAACCCAGGCTTGAGAGTAAGGTAGACAAACTCATGTATTAGATCCATAGAACAAAAATGCAAAAGCATTAATATTTATGACCTACAGTTTCAAGATACTTCATATGATATCTGAACAAGCTATGCTGCATACCTGTGCAAAACATTAATGTTTAATCCTATTGTCAAATATTTTTAAGAATAACAAGGGATGATAGGAAGGGAGGAGAAGGGGAAATTTTAGAACTGAGATAAAGCAAGGTACATTCCAAGCAGTTATAAGTGTCACTGTATATACTATAGTCATTTATATAAAAAATATTCTTCATAGGCATAAGAACTATGTCACTTTATTTGCATTTTTTTAGGAACAATATAGGACCCAGAAGAAAGGCAATGGTTTAGGGGACAGGAGAAGGGAGGTAGAGCAGTGGGGGTGGAAGGATACTTAATTAATTGTATTGCTGATTTGTGTGCATCTAGGAATATGTGACAACTAATTCCATCATTATATAAAACTACAATGCACTCATAAAGCTAAATTTTTAAAAAAAGAAAAAGGAATCATTCACAAGAGGAACTCAATATATCTAAATAACCCCAGAATACATCCATACAGTCCATTAATAGGTTATATTTACAGATCCAAAGTAGGAGTCTTGTTCTTCCCGTCCTGCATGCTCTCTCTTGTCTTACTTATTTTAATAAATGGTACTGTCATTCTTCCTGTCACTCAAGTCAAGTGGAGTCATACTTAGAGTGGTCCTTGACTCCTGTCTCTCACTTTCCGCTCTACTCAGATGTAAATATCATCTCCTCAAAAAGCCCTCCCCAGCCACTTTTAAAATAGCACCATGGTCATTATCCGTTTACATGCCTTTGTTTTCCTGCCTAGTGTTGTCGCTACCCACCAGCATATTATAGTTACTTTATTGTTGCTGTTTGCTCATTTTCCCTTCCACAGAGTGTGCAAAAGGCAGGGTCTTTGTTCACTTACCATTGCTCTGCCTTCAATGCCTGAAACAGTATCTGATGTATATTAGGCACTCAAAAAATATTGTACAAACTGAGCATTGAATGAAGATAGAAAGAGATGGAGTAAATAGAGAAGAGGAGAGGGCCTGTAACCCAGCTTTGAGAAGGTGTAGCATTTAGAAATTCAATGGATGGGGAGAAGCCAATGTGCAGGGGACAGAAAAGCATCAGGCAGCAAGGAATAGCAAATACCAAGTGAGTGTGGCAGCGTGGAAGCCAAGATAGAAAGTGTTCCAAGAAGAAGGGGATGCTTAAACAAGTTAGGTATTTCCGGGAGCTCAAGATAAATGAGGACAGGGACATGCTCATCGACACTGCTCATCGACACTGGCCAGACGAAGGTCAGTAGTGACTCTGACAAGAACAGTTCTGTGAGAGTAGGGATGACAGGAGCCAGATGAGAATGGGCTAACATGTGAACGAGGACAAAGAAGTACAGACAGAGAGTTCTGATAAGGGGAAGAGAGAAAAAGGGCTTTAACTGGAAGAGAATATGGAATCAAGGGTTTGTTTGGGTTTAATGTGAAAGAATCAAAGTGTGTTTGGAATATGATAGGGCAAAAAAAAAAAAAAAATCCAGGAAGAACTGTAGAAGCAATCTTTGGAAGGAAAGCAAGAGAGGCTCCAGAACATAAATCGGGAGAAGCAACGGTCAAGAACCCACCTGCTATATTTTGCCATGCACAGCATCATACCACCCTGAGGCAGGTCGTACTTGGAATCCTGGAGTGTTGCCTGTAACCACTGGGACATCTCCATTATTTCTCCTCAGGGCCAGGCTGGAGCATGACCAGGACTTACTTCTAAAAGCACCCTCATAAGACTGGGGAGGGACTTTCCCAGGAGACCCCAGCAAACTTTTTCATGTTTTCCTAGCCCAAATTGAGTTTTAAGCCCAATCTGAACCAATCCTGTCAAGGGCAAGTGTTGGGAACATGAGGTTCAGCTGGCTTGTAATTGGTGGTAAACAACTCTAAGGGGTTCAGCTGGCTTGTAATTAGCAAATTACCTGACCGCAGGACTAAGCTATTTGGCCACTCATTTATTACAATTGAAGAAAGGTGTTTGTATTGTATCCTATTGGCTATTGTAATGGATAAATAGAGTAGCAGCTAGTCAGGTAGTAGAAGTAGCCAAAAGAATGCAAGCAGCAAAAGAAGGAAGCGGCCAGAGAAGAAGCAACCTGCCCTGAAGCAGAAGCACGGAAGCAGCAGCAGCAGCAGCAGCAGAGACAGCGGAGAGATCAGCAGCGGTAGAACATGCAGGCAGTAAGAGCCTCAGCTGCAGAAACAGTGACTCTGGTATGGCAGTAGAAACAAGGACTAAGAATGTGAATAGCCTTGAGTCTAAATGTAATGCCTTAAGGGCCTTGACTCTGAGAGGGAGTTCAGGCGAAGAGGCGAAGGGAAGAGAAACTCAATAAAGAAGCTTGCTGCTCTGTGTGTCTCTCAACTGCGTGTCGTGTTTCCTCTGCGGGCAGAGGGGACGCGACAAGTGGTGCCGAAACCCGGGACAGAAGATCGATTGGCGAGAGTATACACTGAAATCAGCAACGATCAGTTAAGTGTGCACCCATTTCTGTCTAGAGACAGGGAAGTTCCATGAGGACGAGAAGGTAAAGTAAAAGGAAGTTCCGTGAGGACGAGAAGGTAAAGTTCCATAAGGACGAGAAAAGAAAGCTCCGTGAGGACGAGAAGGTAAAGTTCCATAAGGACGAGAAAAGAAAGGTCCGTGAGGACGAGAGAACTAAAGGGGAAGAAGAAACAGGACAATAAAGAGAAGCTTGCCACTCTGCGTCTCCGGGTCGTTCTTGCTGGTCGAGACTGACAAGTGGAGCCAAAGCCCGGGAACACTTGGCAGGAGTACGCAGAAGTTAGGCAACGATAGGGTAAGTGTGCACCTATTTCTGTCTAAGGACAGGGAGGTTCCGTAAGGACGAGAGAACTAAAGATTCCCAAATGGGGAACGAGATAGCTAGGATCAGAATGGAAATTTAAGATTGCTTTGATTTGGCTTTTCACTAAAAGAAAGCAAGATTGATGGGACTTAAAACTCTAACAAGTGTAATCCTGTGTTGTGTGCAAAAGGTATAAAAAGTTTGAAGTGATTGAGAATATTTTGTAAAGACTGCACCAGAATACAAAAATTAAAAGGGTCAAGGCATTGTGGACTTAAAAATATATAGGGGAAAATTGTTGGGGGTTTGGTTTTTACCCCATTTCAGAGTCATCTTGTTACTGTTTGTAATGGACATTTTGGTGGACTTTGGGTCTAACAAATGGACATTTTGGTGGACATTGGGTCTAT
>PVKS010050200.1:0-11644 GCA_004027875.1 Aplodontia rufa
TGTTACCCTCACACAACGTCGAAGTTCTTGCAATGACCAGCTAGGTCCTACGCAATGTGAGCCTTTCTCCCTCCTGACTTTATTTCCTAAGGCATGTCCCATTGTTTACTCTGACCCTCTGGCATGAATTTTCTTATTTCTTCATCACGCCAGACTTGCTCCTGGCTTTGGGGCTTTTTATTGGCAATTTTCTCTCTCCCTAAATTGCTTTTTCCAAGACATATGATGGTGATATTCATTGCTTGCTTTGCTCAAATGGAACTTTCTCTAAGAGGCTTATCCAGACTACCATACTATAAAATGTGGTCTCTTCCCAGCCTGCTTCCAGGTGCCTTCCAGGCGTCTTTTCCCTCCAGATCATTGATCAACTTATCACGAATTGCACATTCACTTCATTATTAGGCCTACCATTTGTTTTCAATCTCCCTCCACTGGAAAAAAGCCACCCACACAAGGGCAGGTATCATTGTCTATTCTGTTCACAGATGTATATCAAGCATCTGTTACAATCTTGGGCATAGCATAGGCTCTCAATAAATATTTATTCATCAAATGAATTAAATCTTTTAATCATTTCAATAACCTTTGAGATAGGAACTCTGTTATACTGTCCTCAGAGGATAAGTATGTCATCTGTTCCCAGCCAGTTAATAGCAAAGTAAAGAATAAAACACAGACTCAAGGTCACATCTTTAATCCTGGCTCCCAGTTTATTATGCATTCTTACAGCATGATCTGATGCCCTTTAGAGAAGAGAGAGACAGTCTATATCCCACATACCTTGGTATTGCCTCCATAATACACATTGTACCTGACAAGAGTAAGGCTCAATAAACATTTATGCCATTGTGCTTAGGCACATCTCGTGGGCAACATCACCCTCCACTGACCCTCATGTCCCTTGCCATAAGAACGCAGGCCAACCTAGAAAAAGTTCTAGAAAGAGTCCCAGTGAATGAAAGGCAGAGGGGTACAGTGACGTGTCAAGGCTGGGCAGCTACTTAGAGAGAGTCAGGAATATGCACATAGATCTCCATACTCTGCAGCCATTTATATTTCTGTAGTTTTAATTTTTAAATATGGACACACCTAAACAATTAGAGTGCATATTGTTTGAAGAGAGGGACTACGTGTCTCTTTTGTGTGCCTTGTGTATGTATCACTATGACAGGTACACCAAGGGCATTGAATAAATACTTGTTTATGTCCAATAAAACCCAAGCTGGACTGGTACAATCAGTGGAATCAATGCAATTTACCTGGATGGTCAAACATAGCTAACGAAAGGAAGTAAGAATTGAAACAGTCTCACTAAAAGAACTAATAAGCAATTAATTCCAACTCTAAAAGGGATCTTAGTTTCCAAGAAGGAGCTGGTATTAAATAGAATTTGGAAGATTTTGAATCAATAGTCTCCATGGTTTTCATTTTAATTTAAGGAAGAAAACACTGCAGGCCCTGAGCAAGACTGATAGATTGCTCCTTGATCAATTCCTCCCTTGTTCCAGTTGTAAAAACAAAGCCATAAATTATACTAATTCTTATTTTGGTTAAATGATTTTCAGGGTGGAATATGACAGCCCAAGTAATCATGGATTCATCAACACACAAAGCCCAGACTTGCTGCACTAAAATTATTCTCCCTCCCAGGGTATATTCAGAAAACTGTGAGTCTTCCAGAGTCAAACCAAAAACCTACTAAATAATTTAAATTTTTCATTTATGTTCACATAACTTTTCCTCCATTTCTGACAGCAGCTGGAGAATAATAGTATCAATTTTCATGATAGATAAATAAGATGTGGCCTAATATTAATGCAAGTTTTTAGCTTAATTTTTCTTTCTGATGGATGACTTTTGACATCTGTAAAATAAATAAAAGGTAATGAGTTTGTTTTGGGCATATCTTAGTCTTCAAGATTATGCATACCTGTATTCACACACAGATGCTCCTGGTCAATTATGAAAATGCTACATAATTCTTTAGCATTATGGAGCAAGCAAATGAAATTAAGTCTAAAAAACAGACATAGATAATAGGCATTAAAGAAGTTGAGAGGATCTGGCCCCATCTAAGCCTTCCATTTCTTTGAGCCGGCATGCCTTTGCAAGACAGGGCCATTTTGCAAGAGTTAGAGCACTGAGTGACTTCAAATGTGTCTGATTTAAATTAAGATGAAAGTTTGGATTTGCATTATACAGAAGCCCCATAAGCTTTTCCTTTACATCATTCAATACTTCCTAAAAATATGTGCTGATATTAATTCCATTTAAGATCCTATGCACAGTTTGAAGGACACAGTGATAAAACTGGAGTTCATTCTCTCAGAGAGGATGCAATCAGGCTTCTTAGAGAAAGAACCAATTGGATGGATACACACACACACACACACACACACACACACACACACATTTTGATTGAGATTTCTTTCCAGGAATTGGATCACTGATTGGTGAGTGCTATCACAACTGCATAAGAGGACAAATTGATAGGGTGGAGACTCTTGGGCAGGAATTCGTGTTTTGATGTTGCAGTAAAACTTCTTCTTCCTCAGGGAAACCTCAAGGAAACCTCAGGTTTGCTCTCAAGGGACTTTTACCTGATTGGCAGCTGTCCAGTTATGTCAAAATGTTTCCCAGCAGAACTCTTCTACTTCAAATCAACTAACTCTAGATGTTAACCACATGTACAAAGTAGTTTCACAGCAGCACCTAGATTAGAATGTGATTAAACAACAGAGGACTATGGGCTAAACAAGATGACACACACAAATGATACCATAGGAAGCTTACAGTTTATTGAGTGATGTAGACATTGAGCAGATAATTATGAAACATTCTATAAATCACACTCTAGTCTGAGGAAATCAGGAGGATTGGGCTAGTCTAGGTCCCAAAAGATTTCTATGCAGAACACCCACGCAAGCAGAGACCAGTAGACCAAAAGGAGTTGGCCAGGCTAAAAAGAGGAGAATTGTATTTCAAGTATTTTTTATATGGTTAAACAAACGCCCTGAGTTGAGAAGATACCTGGAACATTTGAGAAAGGAAAGGAGGACAGGGAGCTGGAGCCTGATAAGTCTTGCACTCAAATGTCACTAGGGGACAAAGCAGATTTTTAGGACAGATCTGAAACCTTTGACATTCGTTGGGCTAGGCACTAGCTTACACATGCTTAAGATACCTTTGGGGGCAACATAATTTTTCTAATTCTATTGATGTGATTAAAGTTTTATTATGGTCCTTATTCTATGTAAAATAAACTCATGGGTTTCTAAAGTTTTTAGGATCAGATCCTACCCAAATGTTTTGATAGGCTCTCATACAACCATGTTGTGCTCAGTTCTATGCTGGTGCAGTCTCAGAGCCTTTGAACTTGCTCCTTGCTCTTATCACCATTCCCAAGATTTCACATGCATGATCCTTCTCAACTTTCAGATCTCAACCCCAAACCCCCATTCCTTTCCTTCTCATTTTCTTTGGAGAAATTCACTGCTATTGGAATCTACCTTATTTTTATTTTTCCTTCCTATCTATGCCCACTTGCTAGTCTGGAAGGCCCTTCAGAACAGAGACTTTGCTATTAGGATGTAATACATCTTTTGAAAATATTAATTTAATGCTTTTGACGGTCTTTGAGCTTATCTCCATTCACTGCTGGAATGAATCATGCACGGTCAACATGACTGCCAAGGCTCTGTGACATTATGTGTGTTCAATGCACCTGCACATTGTGTAGGGCTGTAAAAGTGATTCTCCTTGATACAACCAGAGACTCAATGTTTTCTAGTTAACCTTGTATTTTTTGTGGTTTTGTTTTTTGCATGAATCCATTGTCTAAAGTATAACAAAAAGGCTAGAAATGCCCCACAATGTCAATGATATCCAGACAAGTCATCATAGGGTCCTGTGAGATGAAATAACACTGCATTCTGATGGTGTAGCTTTTTATAGCTGAGCCTTTCTACCACTGTGCCCATTTTTAATTTGGAGAGAAATGCCTCAAATCTGTATGACTGGGATGAATAAGAAAAACACATTTTAGAGACAGAGTTAGGGCTCAAACTCTAATGATTTGTACATTGTTTGCAAAATGGGTAGATAAAGATGCATAGGGGGAAAAAGATTGTTATGAGGGCTGAGACACATGAAAGTTAAGTATTCTGAGACTGGCACACAGTAGGTGCTAAAAATTTTTATCACTTTTGCCACAATATATTTATAGGGTGAGCTCTGTCTTTTTCTACCATGGCCTTCATGTTGAAAGATCAATGAATGAGACACTAGCTGAGGTCTAGAAAGAAATCCCTAAGTTGTAAGCACCAACATAATTAGGGCTGAGTAATGATTTTTAATTTCTAAATAAAGGCACCTCAGAAGCTCCCAGACTCAGTACCTTTGGGTGATTGCTCCAGGACTCAGATCTCTCAGAATTTCTTGACAATATTTTTGTCACTGTAGGGAAGACACTGGAGAAGACAAATGTGGAGGCTGAATTGAGAGTTGTCGAGCCAGGAATGATTTCTACTGGCTTTAGCAAGAAGCCAGTGCTCTGTACCCATAGATGGCAGAGCCTGTGTAACGGGTGTCCCTAGGCTGCTGTCACAAATGGCCTGGCACTCTATGGCATTGACCTTCCTTGAGAAAAAGCAGATTCCTTGATCCACTCTCTTTTTTTTTTTCCTATTTGCTTTCTGTACTCCACTTGAATTCTGCCTCTTACAAAAGTCTAGTCCCAACATAATATCACAAAAGCACACCACTTGGAAAGAAAAAGGAGTGTGTGCCTGGCTCCCTTACCTTCCTCTCAGCTCTCATTCTCACTTTGATTCTCTCAAGGAGGCCAGTCAGCCCAGTTCTTCTACCTACTCTTAAAGCTAATTAATGTCCAGTCAGGAATAGAGAAACCACTATTCTGTGCTTCAGCAAAAACTGTTTTATTGCTATGGTTGGTAGACTATTCATAAACCATAATTTTTAAGGTGCTCATTTGTATTTTTATGGTTTTTTAACGAAAGAGGGGACAGAGAGAGAGAGAGAGAGAGAGAGAGAAGCAATTTTTATTTAGTTTTTCATGTGGCTTTCATTGCTCCAAGACTTCATCGTGTACATGGTGCTGTGGTTTTAACTCGCATATTTGCGCATGCCAGGCAAGCGCCGTAACCTCTGAGCCACTGATTCAACCCAAGGTGCTCATTTTTAAAACAATGCAGTTTTCTTTTTAGTAGAAAGCTAAGACACCTTGCTAAATGTTTGGACCTTCAATGAGGTCGAGTTCCATTGACTGTTCTTATACTCTGGGACTGTTCTAGGACCCAGGAACACAGCAATATGCAAGACACAGTTCCTGCTCTCAGTAAATCCTGCCTTTTAGGGGTAGGAGTGGTCAGAACAAGGAGTGATGGGAACAAAAAGAAGGGCACCTAGCTTAGAGCAGGGTCTGGGAAGGGGAGGGTTATGTTTGGCTTCCTGGAGGAATGGAGAAATCCATCATAGGACTTACAAACCCTTGCCCGAGTACAAAGTCTGGCAAAGAGATTAAGAGGCAGAGCTATGGACAGTATCTGAATCACAGGGTCACATGCACAAAAGCAGGAGCTTAAACCAGGCTCACTTAGATAAGAGGAGATTTTTCATTGGCCTTACCATCTCTGTTGTGATTTTGAGGACAGCATTATCAAAAGAAGGGACAGATAAAAAGACAGTGCATGTAAGGTCACCATACCTGAGATGGCAGAGTCAGCACTTAACAACACCCAGGGCCTGCAGGAACCAGCTGAGAGGGGACTTGGCCTCAGATGTCAACAGAATTGCAGAAGACTGAAACAAAAACATGCTTCCAGGACACAAAGAGCCAGAGAACGTGCTTAAGGCCATGTACCACTAAAGCTTCAAGCACCTGCAGAGGCTCCTTAAATCACAGTATGTATCTGACTCAGAGGATGTTCGACAGGACAGGAGTTTCACAAGATGTCAATTTAAAAAGTGACTAGAAGAAGGGGCTCTTGGCTATATTTCTAGGTTGACTTTGCTTTCCTGCTTAAAATCACTATTTTATTATATATTATTTCCTTTACCAGAATATGCTTAAAACTAAGATGTGATATCAGCTTATTTCAATAAGAAGTACTTTGTTGAGAAAAGGAAAGTAGTTACAGGAGGATTTCCAATGGATCCACCATGCAGGGGAGCCCACCCTCTCAGAGGCAGGGGATTCCTGACGGGCTCAGAGACCATCTAGATGTAATTACTCTGATGTGCAAAGGTGGCATCACCTGGGAGCTGGGAGCTTTTGAGTCTGTGAAGATAAACCAATTTCAGAACAGCAAATACCAATGGGAACATTTGGTCTAGTGAAAGAAGAGCAGCACAAATTGAGTAAAGGGAAATATAGATTATATATATATATATATTTCCACCATGTCTACATTCATATATTTAAATATACAAATAGACAGACAAACATGTTGGGATATGGAATTTTTTTTGTCTATTGATTATTCTCTAAAACCTTTACAAGGTGGGCAAATGATGTACTCCAATGCCTCCTTTCTCCTGTGGTAGCCATGGCTTGTGCATCTGCAGGTTCAACCAACCACAGATGAAAAACATTTGAAAGGAAAATAATTATATTGGTACAGACATTTTTCTTGTCATTATTGTATGAACAGTATAGTATAACAACTGTTTACCTAGCATCTATATCGTATTAGGTATTATAAGAAATGTACAGATGATTTAAAGTACACAGGAGGTTATGCCTAGGTTATATGCAAATACTATACCACTTTATAGAAGGGACTTGAGTATTGGTGTCCAGGAATTTTTGTTTCCCGGGGTGGGGGTTACTAGGAGTACTTCCCCTTGGACACCAAGGGAACACTGTAATTGATTAGTCATGAATCAAAATTCTCAAAGTGTCCCCCAATTTTTTCCCTGTTAGGCTTTTGACTGATATTTAGAAGTTTCTAGATTTATTTCTAGTCCAAGCAATAGTTTCTCTTTTTTGAATTGGATAGGATTATATTAATTTTTAAAAATTTTTGAGGAGTTGAGTTATCATACAATCACAAATGCATTTGTCGTAACAATATAACATGCCCCTGATCCTAATCCATACTCATCCCCACATCACCCACACCCCAGTCTCTTGAATCTTCTATATCTTTCCCTCAAGTGTTTCATTGCTGTTATTTTCTTTTGTTTTAGTATTACATGATGATGGTGTTTTGGGGGCACAGAAACTGTGGTTTGGGGAACAGGAATTTAGCTACATGGCCACAACAGCCAGGCTTGCTATGTGATGCAAATGTAATCTCATCATCCTGTCTTCTGGCCTTTCAGGGAAATAAATAAAGAATATTAGGCTTGTCATATAATTGTGGATAGATTTTTAAGGCATTAAAAATAATAAGATTTAACTACAAAGTGTTTTAATTTCTTCTTAGTTCCTCCTGGTCGATAAGTTCCACTTTGTCTGTCTTCCCTCTGTTTCCCACATGCATGCTTATGAGCGTCTTAATAATGCAGTTTGATGTTCAACAATTGAATAAAACATAATTTGAGTGGGAATTCCTATTAACATCCAATATTCATTTACAGAGTCTGTTTTCCATTATCTTGCTAGTCCCTTCATGTTCAGAGTTGATCGTGTAGTACAAAATCTGCAATTAGAAGTATCCATGGTGAATTCTGCATTCGCAACTCAACAGGGAATTACCGTGGAAATCTGCATCTGGCAATCTCACCAGCTGAGGTTTCTCATGGCCTTAAAAGCATGAGGAGAATACAGTTCTAAAAATCATATTCCACAGTTTCTGAGACATCCCCACTCCTTCCCATCTTGTTTTAGAAACAACTTGGTGCTGAGATCAGAGGGCACTGGCACTCCAAAGACAGCAGCCTATAGCCAAGTTGCTTAGGCTCTGTGTTTCATGCACTTAGAGGTGAGGACAGCTCTTTGAGCTCTGTCCCATTGAATTAAATACCCCTAATTAGAGCTGGACTACTTAAAATTCTATAAAGGAATTGTCAATTTTAGTATACTTGTAGAATAAAACTTTTTTATAATATTCGAACATTGCATTTTAAGTGCTTTTTTATACTAGAAAGATGAATCAGACCAAAAATTAATTTAGAATCAAAGGAGAGAATGAAACTTCCCAGAAGAAAATAAGGTGTGATCTACTCTCTGTGTCATCCAGAGCTTCCCTCAGGGGAAGACACCTCATTACCAGAATTACCCTATGTGGAATGATGTCATGGAGGCTGGCAAATGAGGACACGTCTCATTTATAGTTATCAAGCAACATTGGCCTCACCACCAGGCATCAATTAATAATATTATGGTAAAGAAAGTTCCAGGGGTGCTTCCCTGCAAAAGAAGAAGCAGTGAACTTGCATGTCCTAAAAACTCTGCCTCTTTTATTTAAGTCAACAAATGTTGATTGAGAATGTCCTTATAGTGCTATGCTTGCTAGAAACCAGAAGGAAACCTAGATCCGTAACTCCAAACACAATTTTCTCTTAGAATAAAACTTGCGAAATTTGATAGATCACACATGCATGCACAGACACGAGCACACGCGCACACACACACACACATGCACACTGTACACATCATCTTTCCCTAACTTCTGCGAAATACATGAAGTCTGTGTATAATATTCCTTATTGGCTTCTTTCTGGGAATCTTAGACATGAGCATGAGATATAGATTGAAGTACTTAAATACATTAAGCATAAAACAGTGACCTAATTAAACTGAGTATTTGTTCGAAAGATTACAAGATTATAAAATCTCAGAGGTTGTGAGAATGTGGGAGTTGCCTAAAGTCTGCATAGCCACAGAAGGTTCTGCCTGAGGCAGAACAAATCAGGTCATCCAGACATTCAGGATCCCTACCTCGAGGCAAATATGGCAAAAGATATCCATCAGCTCCTAGTTAATTAAATGAAAATAGATTTTGCTGCCATAAGGCTGGATCCTTGACGGTGATTAACTGTACAAATTGGGTACTTTTCATTAGCTCTTCCTGAGAAGCGACGGTTACAATTAGTTGATAGAGACCAAGCGCACAGACAAGGTGCCTATTTGTTGTGGAGAGGGACGCACAGGCCAGCACGCCTCACTGCCAGATTGTCCTCCATCGCAAAGCTTCCCTGCAGATCTGGGTTCCTCCAGGTTTCTAGCACCCAGATTTTCTGCCCCTAATTGTTTCTGAATCCCCACCTTATGTCACCTCCTCTGCAATTCCAGCCCTTCTATTCTCACAATTATCCTGTCACTTTGTCCCACACTGGAAAACACCAGATTCCTTCATTCTCCCCAAGTAAACACCATCCAGTGCTTCTGAATGCATTAATCCATTGATTAAAATTTGGAATAACAGGAAGAGGGGAGGAACAATTCTTTCCAATTTCCAAGAACACCAATATGGAATTTATTCTAACAAAGGATAAATCTTCCTCCCAACAGGGATTTTGCTTTTCTCCAAGGTCAATAGATTCACATCACTGCTTTCCTTTCAAAATGACATATTTTCCTCCTTTCATTCAACCATCCATTCATTCCAAGAAGGTTATTTAGTATCTACAATATAAGCCACTATAGGGGGTGTTGGAAAATACAAAATTGGCTGATATTATCAGTCACTTACTGAAAGAAGCATTTTTTTATATCTCTAATAGTTAAAAATATCTCAATGAATGGCTCAATTAATTTATAATCCTCTTATTTTAGATGATGAAAAATTAAAGACTAGTTATTTGAATTTAACTGGTTCATTTTTAAAAGAATGGATCTTTTGTCTTAATTAGGTGTTTAAAACTTCTTGGAATACCATACATAAAAATCTAAAAAAAATTATGCTATTTTGATATAGCTTATGTCTAAGAGTTCGCATAAACCTATATTGTGTGTTCAGCACTTTCAGAATAAAACCTTTTTTCTGTTTTGTGGAAAACTTTATTACAGTCTCAATTCAAATGATTTAATGTTCAGTATTTAGATACCTGTTCCAAATAACCTTGAGAGGCTAGGTCCATGGAAGCTAATCAAG
Organism: Aplodontia rufa; assembly: GCA_004027875.1. Classification (NCBI taxonomy): domain Eukaryota; kingdom Metazoa; phylum Chordata; class Mammalia; order Rodentia; family Aplodontiidae; genus Aplodontia; species Aplodontia rufa. The sequence continues at coordinate 10,062 of PVKS010050200.1, forward strand.
AAAATAGGTAACTTCCAGGGACCTGAATATGAGGTACTTAACAATTATTTCTGTGTTAAGGTGTAATGGTGGGCTTTGATTTATTTGTTTGTTTTGGTAAACGCATTGTGCCGAACGTGTTCTTTGTAATAATAATAACCCAAGTCACTTCTTTGGTGGAACAACATAATAGCTCTCTCCGTTCACTGAGTATGTTAGTCATGACCCAAATGAAGAAAATGTGGTAGGTTTTGTGTCAGCTGAGTCAGAGAAAATACCACAGCCTGAGAAAATTACACTTTGTCATAATGATATCTGAACTGAAATTTCCAGGTGTCCTGGCTAAGTGGAGTGAGTCATGGCTTGGGCAGTGCATTTGGAAGGTCCTGTATACCCGCTCCTGAGAGCAATACAAAACCTACCCATTTCCAGCAATGGTTTGGTTTTATATTATGTATCATCCTCCAATTCTTTCTCTTACATGTCAGGTTGATCTCCTCACAGATGGTGATGTCTCTCCTGGAATGATTTTATATATTGCTTTTCCAAAGTAAAAGCAGAAAGAATAAAAGCATCTGAGTGTAAAATTCTTTCTGGAAGTGATTGCAAGGGGGGAAAATATGTAACAGTAAAAAGGAAGTCATGGCTCAGGCCTCCTAGAGCAATAATCCTGACTCATTTTTCCTGATTGACTTTCAAAATGAAATCAAGGGTAGGTTGTGCATCCCTCAGTTAGCAGCCCTCCAAGGTCCCAAGGGCTTCTTTCTAGAATTTCAGAACAGATCAGATCTTAGCAGACAAATTCGGGTGGTATTCATCATGATGCAGGTTCACCTGGTTGCTCTTGGTTCCTTCCCCATTTTTTTTCCATTGAAGGCTATTTCCTAAACAGCCTTCGAGAGAGTCAAAAGAAATCTCTAGAAGAATTCTCATGATGGATATTTTTCAGATATTGGTCTTCCAAGGACCAAACTCTGTTCAGTAGGACATAGTGTTACTGCACAAAGGATGACCAGACTTGGAAGAGCTACACAAGGCTTTTTTAATAAAATCTATTCCTTCCCTCTATCTCTTTTTCCTCAACATACTATTTGCTTTATTAGTTTATACTTAAGTTTAACATGAACACTGGTTTTTAGTGAGTACCCACTGTCAGGCACAATATTTTCTACATGCCATATCTCATTTAATCTCTGTAATAGTCCAACAATGCAAGTGTGATTGTGATTATTTTTTTAAATAAGGAAACTGAATTCAGGGAAATTCAGTAAAATTTGCTCAGGGGGCCAGGCAGTATCATTCCTAATTTAAGCTCAAGCTCATCTTCATTGCTCCAAAACTGTATTCTTTCCCACATTAACACTTTATTTTTGTTATGAGTTGAATTCATGCATTGAAGTCCTAATCCCAAGGACCCCAGAATGAGACCTTATTTGGATATAGAGTTCTAATGTAGTGAAATTAAAATGAACTGAAGGTTAAAATCAGGTGATTGAGAGGGACCTAGTCTAATATGACTGATATCCTTATAAAAAGGGTGAATTTGAACACAGAGACACGCATAAAGGGACACGATGTGAAGAGGCACATGGAGAAGACAGACA
>PVKS010050201.1:0-11655 GCA_004027875.1 Aplodontia rufa
TCTTATGGGGGAAACGGCAATAGATGAAACCCACAGTAGCTTATCTATGCGTTAGCATTACCCCTGGTTATCAAAGTTTATACACATTGATTGCTACAGTTTTGACAATGTTTCCCCCTCATCTGTATCCTGTATCGCAATATACTTCTAATAAAGGTGGAAAAAAAAATGTCCATATAAATATGTGTATGTATATATATATATATATACACACACATATATATATATGATTGTGAATTTTCTAGAATGAAATGGTTGCATAAGTATTATTTGGCTTCTGGGGTGGGGGCTAAAGAGTTAGAATCACCACATTACACAGCAAAATCAATGCTTATAAGCAGCTCATTTTACAATAGCTAAATTTTGGAATCAACCAGATACCCCATCACTGGATGAATGAATCCAAAAGCTCTGGTATATACATATAAACACATACACATATACATATACATATGTATATGTACATATATATATATATATATATGCATTGATAATGAATAAGTTAAGGCTGATCCCACCCAGGGTTTTCTGAGGAGTCTCCACACTGCTTCCCAGAGCATCTGTACCAGTCTGCAGTTCTACCAACAGTATGCTAGTGTTCCTATCTTGCCACAATTCCTTCAGCATCTATTATTATCTATATTCTTCATTTTTGCCAATCTGTCTGGAGTGAGATGAAATCTTGACATAGTTTTAATTTGCATTTCTGTGATTATTAGTGATTTAGAACACTTTCTCATGTACTCATTGGCTTGCTTTATTTCCTCTGTTGAGAAGTTTCTGTTTAGCTCTCTGGCCCATTTATTAATTGGATTGTTTGTGTTTTCGATGTTAAATTTTTGAGTATTTATAAATTTTAGATGTTAATCCCCTGTTGAAGGAATCACAGGTCGTAATTCTCTCCCATTCTGTAGGTTCTCTCTTGACAGTTTTGAACAATTCAGTAGCTGAGAAAAAGCTTTTTAATTTAATGGCATCCCTTTTTAGAACTCCATTGTGTGTGTGTGTGTGTGTGTGTGTGTATGTGTGTGTATCTCACAGCTTTTGAATCCTTTCATAATTTGGTGCATTGTTTATAGAAAAACTTTAAAGAAAAGCATGCTATCTACTGAGGATACATTTGCAAATACCGATTTTCATATTTGCAGTGCATTTCTGGGTCCTTTTTTCAGAGTGCCTTATGTATTTATTCATTCATTGCAGGAACAGGTTTATAATTCAGACTCAGTTTTCTGTATGTGAGAAGCCTGTTTACTAATGACATTCTAGAGCCTCTTCTTCAAGGATAAGGATTAGATATTCTAGAAAAGAGATCCTGCTCCTATCATAAAGAACATTCTCCATATTATTTTCCCACTACTATCCAAATGATCAATAGTCCTTATATGAATTACAGCATATTTACAGCAGTTACTACTGTAAGGAAATCAATTGCTCTGCAGTCAAATGAGGTTTCTAAGTGAGGGGCCCGGTTTACTGAGCAAAAGTCCTGCTCCCACACCTCTTCGTAACGTGCATCGAGGGATAATGTTTTGAGATTATTAACACAGCTGCTCTTTCTCATGACAGCTTGCTCTTCATTCGTCATCTCCTATTTGATCCTTAGACTGGCTTGCTTCCGTTACACAAGGGAGGGATGGAACAAGCGGATGTACTACCCAGCTTTGGTTTCCGAAAACCCAAGCATATATGAGAGCAGACGAGTTAAAATAAATGTTTGGGGGAATCAGAAGAGTCAAAGGCGGGGGTTCCTCTACCCAACAAATTAAAGTTTTTCACCAGGTTAAAAGTGGGTGGTGGGTGAAAGGGGGAAGAGATTCAGAGAGGCAGGAGATGAGATAGCAAGGTTAGGTGATGTCAGCATGAATGAGGGGGCATCTCAGCAAAGGAGAAAAGACCATCCAGTGCTGCAGCCTCAACTCAAGTGAGTCCCTGATTGCTGCCCCAGGGCCACACAGTTGTCCACCAGCTCACCTCCTGGCTAATAGAAATGACATTCCATCTTAAACAGACTTAGGAATTTTAAGACAATCTTTAAAATGAAGTTTCCTGAGCATCCTCCAAATTCTTAAACTTTATCTTGATCCTCTTCCCCACTTTTAAGAAAAGATCTCAGCAGGGCTGGAGCAGTGGCTCAGGGTTTCGGCGCTTGCCTGACAAGCACGAGGACCCAGGTTCAAACCCCAGCACCACGTACACAACTAAGCGTTCAAGCAATGAAGGCCACGTGAAAAACTCAGTAAAGTTGTTTCTCTCTTTCTCTGTCTTTCTCACTGTCCTGCTCCCTTAAAAAAAAAAAAAACTCAGTAGTTATGGCACTTGCCTGGCATGCATGAGTACACAGGTTCAAACCCCAGCACCACATACACAACAAAGTCTTGGAGCAACAAAAGCCACATGAAAAATTAAATTTAAAAATTGATTCTTTTCTCTCTTTCTCTCTCTCTCTCTCTCTCTCACTTTCTCTCCCTCAAAGAGAAAGAGAGAGAGAGAGAGAGAGAGAGAGAAAAGAAAATATTGAATAAAATATTCAATGAACTTTTTACAGATTTTTGACGAAATCATTTCAGAAAACTTCACTATCACCGACAGCATCTGAAAATGTCCCACTTCGCTAATACAAAGAAAGCAGATAAACACAAATGAAAAATAACTTTCTTAAGATTAACATTTAAAAAGAGATCAGTTCTCTCATACACCAGGGCATTGTTTGATAAGTTAATGCGCTATTAAATTTTTGTTTCAATAAAAAGGAAGGAACGTCTGGGCCAAGTAGCATGATGTACACCCTGGAAAACTACATCAACTAAACTGTAGCTGTAATAACTTCTGATGGGAGAATGATTGCAGGAACACTGAAAGATTCTGACCAGACCATTAATTTGATTTTGGATGAAAGACATGAACAAGTATTCAGCTCTTCACAGGGAGTAGAATAAGTGGTTCTAGGGCTACACATTGTAAGAGGTGATAATGTTGCAGTCATTGGATAAATCAATGAAGAGACAGATTCTGCGCTTGACTTGGGGAATATTTGAGCAGAACCTCTAAACTCTGTAGTACACTAAGGAAAAACTATGTACATTGGACATCTAAATCTTGTACAGAAACTGATTATTCTGAGGAAGATGTTTGGAATTTTTAGGAACATGTAATTGTGGGTTTTAACTTCATATTGATTTATTTTAATATGTAAATTAAAATATTTCTACATTTTTATTGAAAAAAATTTTGCCTAAATTGAAAGAAAAAAAAGGAAGGAGTAAATTGAATCTTTTTTCTTTTTTTTTTTTTTTTTAATTTTGAGTGCATCTTTCTCAGGCTAGTTCCTGGGATGGGCAGTAACATATTATCTCATTTAATTTTCACATAATCCAACATACTGGGTTCTAGTGTTTGCATTTTTTGCTGATGATGAATCTGAAGCCAAAAGAACCTAAATAACTGGCAAAAATCATCCACATTAAATTTTGTCAGAGTCAGGTCAAAATAACCTGTCTGTCTTGACTGTAAAGCACATCTTTCCACAACACAGTTCTGACCTCCCCAACTACGTTATTTATCCAGAAAAGCACTATCTAATAGAAATTGATGCAATAGTATTACCTGAAGTTTTAGATTAAATAGCTAAATTTAACAACTAAGAAAGAAACCAGGAAATTAATCTGAATAATATATTTTATTTAACCCAATATATCAAAAATATTTTCATTTCAATATGTAAGAAAGTAAAGAAGTTATTAAGGAGACAGCTTTCCTTTTATTGTATCAAATCTTTGAACTTTAGTATGCATTTTATACCTGAAGCCTATCTCATTTTAGATTAACTCCATTGCAAGTCATGATCACCTCGTGTGGCTAATGATTACCACCATTCAGGAAAGTGCAGAGCAGGAAGTCAGAGCAAGATTTTCTTAGGAATATTGTGATAAGAAGCTCCAGAGGTATGGCCTACCCAACACAGTTTTTCAAATCATCTTTAAAAAAAAAAATACCATTTTAGCTAATTATCCTAATTTTATTAATTCATTCAATCTATACAAGGAACCAAGTTTGTACTTCAGGCATTATAAAGTATTTTTCACTTTTAACTTTACTTACAGAGCAACTGTTACATATTAGGCACAGCACTACCCTACAGAGGTATAAAGGGAATGTGTTTAATGAGCCCTCTTCATAAATAGTGCAAGGAAAACTGAATATACCTATGTAGAAGACTGAAATTAGATCCTTTTCTCTTACTCTGTACAAAAATCAATTCAAAATGGATCAAAGACTTAAACATGTGACCTGAAACACTGAAAATGCTAAAAGAAAACACAGGCAAAATGCTTCATACTTCAAAATACAGGTAAAGGGAACGACTTCCTGAATGGGATGCCTACAGCTCAGGAAATAGCAGCAAGAGTTGAGAAATAGGATGGCATCAAAGTACAAAGTTAAATAGATTGCATAATACTTATTCAATCATTTAATTCTGGAAAATGCACAATCTAAACATTTATATCCATTGTAGGGGCATAATATAGAAAAATCAAGAGACTGGGGTGTGGGCAATGTGGGGGTAACTGCTTTAGGATCAAATGCATATCATTTTGTTACTTTTTCCACAAGGATTATAGAATAACTCAACTCCTTAAAAAAGTAAACAAAAATTTAAAATGAAATTATAAGATTTATTCAATAATCCAAGCTGGGAGAGAGGGAACAGAAGAACAAAAGTTAGAAGAGACAAACTAAAAAGAAACAATAAAATGGTAGACTGGAATCATCCAAATCAACAATTACATTAAATGTGAACAAACAACCCATTAAAAAGGAGAAATCACCAGAAGAGATTAAAAAGCAACCCCCGCTATATGCTGTCCATAAGAGGCGTACTTCAGAAGAGAGAGCAGCGGAAGATGGCAGACGCATGGAAGTGCACCCAAGCCCTCTGCTTGACCTGAAAGAAAGAAGCTGCTGGGAAAGCTACCTTCCTGCAAAATGTGTATACTGGAAAAGATTCGCTGAACACAGCGCAGGTCAGAGGGAGATCAGTAAGTGGAAAAGAGGAACTAATTCAAACCTAGGTCATGGCCAGAGACCAGCCTCACCTCTCAATCAATACTGCCGCAGGGGAGACGCTGATCAACTCAGTCTGGTCCCTTCAGCCACCCATGATACCATCTGCATGTAGAAAAGTTGTATTGGGCTGAAATCAGGTCCTTTTGGCATCTCTGCTCAGAAGGGGATTCAGACTCCCCTTCTCACCTATAAGGATGTCAGACTGTAGTGACTTAGGACAAACAGGCAGGGAAAGAGTGTTGGGAATCTACAGTATATTTCCTCACAATCCTGTCAGGATCTGTGAATGAGCAGAGTGGGGACAGGAACTCTGCTCTGAGCTTAAACTAGGACAATTCCATGACATCTCTGATTTGAAGAAGAGAACATTTTCCCCCGCCTTCCAGCCCTAAGCAGCATGGGCTACAGCCATTTTGAGCATACTGGCAAGGCTGGCAGAACTTTATTTTGGACCCTCATTATCATCTCCTGGACCCTACTATGACCCCCAGGCAAATTTAGCTGAATGGGAGCCTGGAGCCCATGTAAACTGCAGAACAGTTAAACCAGAGATAATTGGCTGAAAGAGTACTCTAGAGCAAACTCTTCCTCTCCTCCTCCCAAGTTTCAAGCTGCCAAACTCTTGGACAACATTCCAGCATAATTGGTCAGACTTTACTGGTGATTAGCAGAGCTGCTTCAAGTCCATACATCAGAGCTGAGAATTTTTTAATGTGTGTGTGTGTGTGTGTGTGTGTGTGTGTGTGTGTGTGTATGTGTAGTAAGTGTTGATTCTGCGGACCTGTTTCTTCTATTTACTTATTTTTTATCTTTCCCTTGAACACTTGCTTTAATGTAAATATTACTACTCCCTACACCACCGGAGGCTAGGGCTGTATAGCCCCCTGGTAGTTCACTTCTCCATTACCCACATCTTTCCTATTCTCCAGTAATACCCAAACACTATTGTTCTAACTCTCACCCTGCCTCCAACATCATTCCCTCAGTCTCCTCTCTCTTTCTTTCTTTCTTTTCTTTTTCTTTTACTTTTTTTCTTTTTTCTTTTGTTTGTTTGCTTTTTGATTTTTATTTTTTATTTTTGGTAATCAGAATATACTTATAGCATATCTATACCCTCTGTGCTCTGGCTTCATAATCATAAGACTATCTACCTTCCTACTTCAATTCTTTATTCTCAGAAGTCTGTAAGCTTAAAATCAAATTGCTCCATATGGAGTTAATCACATCTTTCCTTCCATAGGTGATAACTAATAGTGTGTTGACTACAAAATGAACAGATTAACCAGCTCAACACTGTTTATTGTATGCTTTAACTGACCATATAATCTATTCATCAATATGGAGGGTGTTAATGGAAATCTGATGTGAATGCCAAATTTGAAAACACTTGCTTGTTTTTAATCCAGTTAAAGTTTGTTAACAGTCTTGTAACCTAACATAGTTACAAATCCTACTATTCTGCTCATAAGTGGCAATTAACATGGTAACAGTTACAGAAGAAACAAAGTTACTAAGTTAATGCTGTTTATTGGCTGCTCATATTGTCTCTTTTGCCTTATTCTGTGAGGTATTAGAAATTTCAAAGGCCACTAATTAACCATAGATTAGGGAGCCTGCTGTTAACCTCAACTTTCCAAATTGCACACAGCACTAGTTACTGAAGAGGGAAAAACCCCACAACTCATCAACATCCCCAAAGTGAAATCACCAAAGGGAGCTCACAGATCCCAATCCCCAGCCCCAAAAATAAAGAAAAAGGGTAGAAAATCTCCTACTCAAACTCAAAACTCCCCAGCCAACAAGTCCGCAGGTAGTGTCCTGAATGAAGGCTAGAAAAGAGTGTTAACAATCTGATTATTAAAACAATCAAAGAATTAAAACAAGACTTAGGAAGGAAATAAAAGAGCAACTTCATGAGCTGAGACCCCTTTAATAAAGAACTAGATATTCTGAAAAGAGACGTTGCAGAGCTCTTAGAATTGAAAAACACATCAACCAAATTAAAAGCCCAATGGAAGACATTAATATCAGAGTAAACTCAGTAGAAAATAGAACTTCAGCTCTTGAAGAATGAATAATCTTGAATGCAAGGAGGATTGACAAGAAAAAAAAAAAACTTACTGAGCATGATCAAAACTTCCAAGAAGAATGGGACGAGATCAGAAGAAATAACCTGAGAATAATTGGGATGGAGAAAACAAAGAACAATGAACAAGTGACATAAAGAAACTTCTCAATGAGTTAGCCAAAGAAAATTTCTCCCATATAAGAATTGATCCAGAAATTTAAATTCAAGATGCCTATAGGACACCAAATAGACCTAACCAAATGAGAAACTCACTGAGGTACATCATATACAAAATGAGTAACAGACAAATCAAGGAAAGAATTTTAAAAGCAGTAAGAGAAAAACACCAAATCACATTCAGAGGCAGACCAATAAGAATTATGTAGATTTCTGAGCTCAGACAATAAAGGTGAGGAGGACATGGAACAATATTTTTCAAATATTGAAAGAAAATAATTGCCAACCAAAAACACTATACCCTGCAAAATTCAGCTGTGAATTTCATGGGGAAGTAAAATACTTCTACGATAAGAACAAACTAGCAACACACATGGACACAAAACTAGCTCTACAGAGAATACTCAAAGAAAAACCTCAAACAGAGGAACAAGCTAACAATTCCCAAAGCCAATAATCATAGAAAAGTTCATACAAACGTAACTCACTAAAAGATACCTGAGATGACACAAAATACAGCAAAGGTCACAATGGCAGGGAACCAAAATCACATATTTATTGTAACACTGAGCATGAATGGACTCAATTCCCCAATCAAAAGACACCAATTAGCAGACTGGATCAAAAAATAAAATCCAATAATATGCTGCTTACAGGAGACACCTCACAGGCAAAAACAGACACAGGATGAAGGTGAAAGATTGGCCAAAAAAATCTACCAGGAATATAGCCCAAGAAAGCAAGCCAGTGTTGTGATACTTATATCTGACAGTTAATTTTGACCAAAAAATTAGTTAGAAGGGATAAAGAAGGTCACTACATCTTAGTAAAGAAACACTACATCAAGAAGATATAACAATAGTTAACATATATGCCCCGAACTACAACCCTTCCAAATACGTGGAACATTTACTCAAGAACATTAAACCACTTATTTATTTCAACACAATAATACTGGGGAACTTTAATACACCACTATCAACAATATACAGATCATCAGAGCAAAAAAAATCAATAAAAATATCTCTATCAATCTATTGGGCTTAAAAGACATTTACAGGATATTCTATCCTAAATTGCCTGAGTTTACCTTTTTCCTGGCAGCACATGGATCCTTCTCCAAAATAGATCATATCCTACTCCACAAAGAAAATCTCAGAAAAAAACAAACAATTTGATATAATCCCATGTAACCTATAATACCACAATGATATGATCTTAGCAATTAACACCAAGAAAAACAAAGTACATAAATATACAGATATTGAATAATACCCTCTCAAATGAAGATTGGATTAAAGATGAAATAAAAACAGAGAACAAGAAATTCTTGTAAATAAATGAGAATGATGACATGACTAACCAAAATCTCTGGGATAGTTTGAAAACATTTTAAGAGATAAATTTAAAGCATGGATTGCCTTCATTAAAAATCAGGAGAGAGATCAAATAAATAACTTATGCTCCAACTCAAATCCCTACAAAAAGAGGAACAATCCAATCCCAAACTCAACAGAAGGCAGATAATAACCAAAATCAGAGCTGAAATCAATGAAATTGAGAACAAAAGAATCAACAAAACAAGAAGTTGGTTCTTAAAAAATAAATAAAATTGACAGACCCTCATCCAACTTCACCAAAAGAAAGAATGAAGTGAAGCAAATCAACACACTCTAAGATGAAAATGGAGACATCACTACTAACTCAACCAAAATCCAGAGGATTATTAGAACTTATTTTGTTTTTTTTTATTAGAAGAATATAGAAATACAGTTGAGGGGGAAACATTATCAAAACATTAGCAATCAATGGATATAAACTTTGTTATCGAGGGGAAAAACCACCTTGGATTTTACCTATTGCAGTTTCCCCCAGAAGAACTCATGCATTAAATGGGTAGTTTGTGGAGGAATGACATTGGCTTCTGGGATGGTTCCCCCATCTTCCCAATCTCCAGGCTCCTATGAGTTCTTCATATACCCTCCCACCTCCCCATCCCCCTCCCTACATCTCTAAGTATCCTATAGAGCCATCCCCCTAATGCTCTGAAAGTCATTCAATTTGCCGTTTTGTTAGGTTAGCCATCAGCCCTACTGCTTCCCCATATGCTAGCATCAACAGATGAGAGAAACCATTTGGCCCTTGAGTCTCTGAGATTGGGAGACTTCACTAAGCATAATTCTGTCCATCTCCATCCATTTGATTTCAAAAGACAGAATATCGTCCTCTCTAATGGCAGAGTAGTATTCCATAGTATATACGTACCAAAGCTTTTGCATCCACTCATCAAGTGAGGGGCATCTGGGTTGGTTCCACAATCTAGCTATAGTAAATTGATCTGCTAAAAACATAGAGGAAGCCACATCGCTATAATATGCTGATTCTAAGTCTTTTGGGAAAATTCCCAGGAGTGGGATAGCTGGGTCATAAGGTGGTTCCATCCTTAATGTTTTTGAGGATTCTCCAAACAGCTTTCCATAGTGGCTGAACCAGTTTGCAGTCCCACCAGCAGTGTAGTAGTGTTCCTCTTTTCCCACATCCCCTCCAGCATCTGTCGTTGTTTGTATTTTTCATTTTTGCCACTCTAACAGGAGTGAGGTGGTATCTCATTGAAGTTTTGATTTGCATTTCCCTTATAACCAATGATGTAGAGCATTTTCTCATATATTTATGGGATTTCTGGACTTCCACTGGAGAGAAGTTCCTTTTGAGTTCTTTAGCCCATTTATCGATTGGATTATTTGCGAGTTTGGGCTTTAGTTTCTTTAGTTCCCTGTAAATTCTGGATATTAGCCCTCTGTCCGAGGTGTAGCAGGCAAAAATTTTCTCCCATTCTGTAGGTTCTCTCTTGATGCTCTTGACTAGATCTTTAGCTGTGCAAAAACTTTTTACTTTAATTACATCCCATTCATTTAATTTTGATTTTACAGCATGTGCCATAGGAGTTTGTTAAGGAAGAAGCTGTCGACTCCTATAAGGTGTAGTGTTGACCCGACTTCTTTTTCTAGTAAATTTAAAGTTGTAGGCTTAATATCCAGGTCTTTGATCCATTTTGATTTAATTTTTGTGCAGGGCAAAAGGTAAGGATCCAGCTTCAGTTGTCTACAAATGGCTGTCCAGTTTGTCCAACACCATTTGTTGAACAGGCTATCTTTCTTCCACACTATACTTTTGCCCCCTTTATCAAAGATCAAATAATTAAGGATATGAGGGTTTGTCTCAGGATCTTCTATTAGGTTCCACTGGTCTTCAGTTCTGTTTTGATACCAATACCATGCAGTTCTTGCTACTACAGCTCTGTGATACAATTTCAGGTCAGGGATTGAGATACCCCCTATTTCATCCTTTCTATAGAGTAGTGTTTTGGCTAGTCTGGGTCTCCTGTTGTTCCATATGAACTTGAGAATTGCTTTATCTATATCTCTGAAAAATTCCATAGGTATCTTGGTGGCGATTGCATTGAATCTGTATAGGGCTTTGGGTAGAATGGCCATCTTTATTATATTGATTCTGCCTAACCATGAGCATGGAATGTTTTTCCATCTGCTCAGTTCTTCTGTAATTTCTTTTTTTAGTGTTTGATAATTTTCTTTGAATAGGTCTTTAATATCCTTTGTAAGGTTAATGCCTAAGTATTTCATTCTTTTGGAAGTGATGGTGAATGGGAGCAATTTCCTGATTTCTTCTTCTGCAGATTTGTTGCTGCTGTAAAGAAATGCTAGCGATTTGCTGGAGTTGATCTTGTAGCCAGCTATTTTACTAAAATCACCTATGAGCTCTAGGAGTTTTCTGGCCGATGTTATTGGGTCTTCTAGGTATAAAATCATGTCGTCTGCAAATAGAGATAACTTAACTTCCTCTTTTCCTATACGAATACCTTTGATTTCCTTGTCTTGCCTGATAGCTCTGGCAAGGGTTTCAAGGACTATGTTGAACAAGAGTGGGGATAGCGGACAGCCTTGTCTTGTAACTGAATTCAGTGGAAATGCTTTCAGTTTTTCTCCATTGAGGATAATGTTGGCTATGGGTCTGTCATAGATGGTTCTGACGTAGTTAAAGTGTCTTCCCTTGATCCCTATCTTTTCCAAAGTTTTGAGCATAAAGTGGTGTTGAATTTTATCAAATGCCTTCTCTGCATCGATTGAGATGATTATATGGTTTTTGTTTTTAATTCTGTTTATGTGGTGAATTACATTTATTGATTTGCATATATTGAACCAGCCTTGTTTCCCTGGAATGAAGCCCACTTGATCGTAATGGATTATCTTTTTAATGTGCTTTTGTATCCGATTAGCTAAAATTTTATTAAGGATTTTTGCATCAATGTTCATCAGGGAAATTGG
>PVKS010050202.1:0-11653 GCA_004027875.1 Aplodontia rufa
ACTGGCCAGAGAGAACCTAAGCCACTGCACTATTGCTGAATACAAATGCAAAGGTAAGGTGTGAAAATATTCCTGGAAAAGGAGGTTTAAGCATACATTGGACTGTCCACCATCTCTCAGACATTTTGATACCAAAACAGAGCTTCTGGGAACCACTCTGCCCTAAGCTCCTATAGCTGAATTACCCATCCCAGCCAATGGCCACACCATTCCAGGTGCTGAAGCAAAACCCTAAGGGTCGCACTGAATGTCTCACATGCCATATCCAACTCATCAGCAAATCCTGTCTTCTCTTCAAAATAGATTCTGAATTTAGTCACTTCTCACCTTCCTCACTGCTGCCAGTTAACTCCTAGCCACTATTCTCTCTCTCCCAGTTTATCAGGATACCCACTTTACTAGTAGTTTGACTTTATCTCCCTGGTCCCCTTTAATCTAGTCTCAACACAGTTGCCACAGTGATGCTGTTACAACTCAAGTCAGGTGATAATTCTTCTGTTTAAAATCTTCTCATTTTACTGAAAATTTACTATATGGTGTTTAAAGTCGGACATCACCTCCGCTGTTGCCCGCAAGTCCTTTATTACCAGTCTGACATAACAGAATGTTTCCCTGTTCACTCTAGCCTCCTTGCTGTTCCCCTGAAAGCCTTAGCACGCTCGTAACTCAGGGCCTTTGCCTTTGTTATTCCTCTCTTGGAATGTTCTTGCCCCAGATGTTCACATGAGTCCTGCTCTGGTTTAAATATGTCTCTCAAAGTTCACATGTTGGAAACTTAACCCCAACATTTTTGGGAGATAGGGACTAATAAGAGGTGATTAGGTGTGAGGCTGCACTCTCCTGCATGGATTCATGTTATCATGGAAGTGGGTTAGTTATCATGAAATTGGGGTTGTTATTAAGGTGAGTTTGGCCAATTGGTGCTTTCTTGCTTTCATTCTCCTTTGCCTTCCACCAGAGATTGATTCAGCTCAAAGGCCCTCACCAGATGTCAGTACCATGACCTTGGATCTTCCTAGACTCCAGAACTGTAAGCCAAATGAACTCTTGTTTGTTGTTGTTATTGTTGTTTATTTTTTTAACTTGTACAGTCTCAGGTTTTGTTAGTCAGCTTTTCATCACTGTGACCAGAAAAACTTGGAGGAGGAAAAGTTTATTTTGGGTCATGGTTTCAAAGGTTCACTCCATGGTCTGCCAATTCTGTTGCTATGCATCTGAGATGAGGTAGAACATCAAGAGAGAAAGGTGTGGAAAAGGAGCAGTATTCCATTCATGGTGGCCAGGAGCAGAGAGAGAAAGGGGAAGGAGATCTGGGGAGGATGAATGCTTTCTGCTACACAACCGGTGATCCACCTCCTCCAACCATGCACTGCCTGCCCTCAGTTAGTCCATTCAAACTAGGATGGAATGGTTAGGTTGTAGCTCTCATTATCTAATAATTGCATCTCCAACTGTTTCTACATTAACGCAGGAGCCTGGGGGGGGCACCTCATACCCATACTATAACATATAGAATTATGTTACAGCAATAGAAGACAGACCAAGACAGGTTTTTCTCTCATTTCCATCATATGTGTACTCTAACTCTTCTCATGGAAGCCTTTTCTAGACCTACTAAATATCATGCTAACTCTTCAACTTTTCCTATTTCCATTTTGCTTTCATTTTTCTCCTTAGCAGTTATTCCTATCTCACATATTATAAATTCTACTCATTTTCCTAGTTTATTGTTTGCTTAGCCCAGTGGGATGTAAGGTGCATGAGGACAGTATTTAAAACACTGAACAAGTAAGTCAGTAAAGGCATCAACCAACCAGAGCAAACACTGCCCCGGTCAGAATGGATAGCTGTCATAAGCAACCAATATGAGTAAACCAGTGTGAACTGGCTGAAAATCAGATTCACATTTCTATCAGAAAAATCTAACCGTTGGAATGAGGTGGCATGAGAGCAAAAGATTCCAAATTTCTCATGTAAAAAAATAAAAAGCTCAGTGACATTTCCTGAAAATCTTATGCTATTGGAATCGGTGGAAGCAAGGGACAAAGACTGCATTGGCATGGGAAAGAATTAATATTTTCTTCTTGATTAAGACAGAAACATGTGTCTGTCTAGGAAACCAAGAAAGTTTTGGTGGACACTCTTGGCTGTGTACGTAGTAGCTGTTCTCTCATTCTTCTTCTTACTGGTGATCCAGTTTCCCACTCTAGAGATTGAAAATGTCAAATGCTCACTGTCCTAGCTTCCCTTGTCAGGGTCTGTTCATGCAGCCCTGTCCTGGCAAGTGCAATCGGAGAAGATAACTACTAGGAAGCTTCTGGTAACGTATATTTCCTTCCCTGATAAGAAAAGGTATGTGCAAGAGTGACCAGTTTTCTCTACCTTCCTCTGGACCTTGTCTTTGTCATGTGAATATGTGACATTTGAAGATGAACCTTCACGTGGAGGGGTGTAATGGTTAATTCTATGTGCTAATTTGACTGGGCCACAGGGTGCCCAGATACTTGGTTAAACATTTTTTTTTTCTGATGTGTCTTTGAGGGCATCCTGGGTGAGATGAGTATTGGAATGTGTAGAGTAAGTAAAGCCAATTGCCTTCTCCAATATGCATAGACTTCATCCAATTCATGGAAGGCCTGAAGAGAACAGAAAGGCAGTGTAAGAGAGACTTCTCTCTTGTGTGTCTTCAAGCTGAGACACTATTCTTCTGGCCTCTGGATTCCAGCTTGGACCAAAACTTGTATCACAGGATCTCTGTGATCTCAGGTCTTTTGACTCTGACTACAACTTATACCATTGATTCCACCATTTCCCAGGTCTTTATACATGGACGAGAAGGACACCACTATCTCTCCTGCATCTCCAACTACCAACTGCAGATCTTGGGGATTCTTAGGCACCAAGATTTCATGAACCAATTCATACAATAAATCTCTTCATGTATATGTGTATACATTCAAATATATATATATACACACACATACACATACACATACATACTCTATCCTCATTAAATAGGAATCTTCTTTATGTTCATTAAGTAGTTTATGTACTTAGCTTAATAACTAGTCACTGTTATTTATTTATTTATTTTTTAGAGAGGAGGACAGTGAGAGAGAGACAGACACAGAGAATCAATTTTTTATTTAGTTTTTCACATGGCTTTTGTTGCTCTGACACTTAGTTGTGTACATGGGTGCTGGGGTTTGAACCCACATACTTGTGCATACCAGGCAAGCGCTGTAACTGCAGACCCACTGCTCCAGCCTTTTAGTCACTGTTATCTTTAAGAAAGTTTAAACAATGGGATTTTATATGACACATTATGAATGAAATGTAATAAAAATAGAAACAAAGAATTAAAAGTTACAAAAAATCTTATTTTGAAACTTTAAAACTAAATTCTTAAAACTTATTGTGTTAAAGGAACAATTGAAAGAGAAATTTCAAACAATATGGAAAGCAAATGAAAGAATGCTTCCCAGAAAACCCAGTGAAAACCCAGAAAACTCAGTGAAAATTATTCTCTTTGGAAAAAGCAGAGCCTTAAATGTCATTACTACTAATGAATAAAAACTGAAATTACAGAACTAGAACAATATAACAAATCAGAAGAAGCCATGAAAAAGAATTAATAGAGATAAAAGCTTATATCAACAAATTAGAATACAAACAAATATTAGAAAGGATAAGCAAATTTAAGAGGTGGTTCTTTGAAAAATAAAATAAAATGCACCAATAGCTAGCAGTCTGAGAATGGATAAAAGAGAATAACCACAGGTGCAGGAAGGATTTAAAAATATGTTAACAATTTCTCAATGGGAAATTATTTTTTAGGAAAATATAAATTATTCAAACTTATCTAAGAAGAAATAAATAGAAAACTTAGACTAAGTTTGAGTGTCTCCAGATAAATTTGTGAAGGTGATTAGATCTATCACCACAAGGGGCACTAGGACAAGGCAGTTTCACATCTAAGACTTATCTAAGCTTCACAGACAGTCAATTATGTTAGTTCAATTGCACCAGGTCATAGAGAAAGTTAGCTCACCAATTAATTTCATAGTACAAGCAACAACTTACTAGCAAAACTTTATAAAGAACAATAGAAAAATGGGGCTGGAACGGTGGCTCAGTGTTTACAGCACTTGCCCAGCAAGCACAAGTACACGGGTTCAAACCCCAGCACCCACGTACACAACTAAGTGTTGGAGCAATGAAAGCTATGTGAAAAACTCAATAAAAATTGATTTGCTCTGTCTCTCTCTCACACTGTCCTTCTCTCTTAAAAAAATCAAAGAAAAATAGATAAATATATGCCAATATCATTTAGGAATACAGATGCAAAAATTCTAAATGAAACGTTGGCTAACGAATCTGGCAGTGCATACAAAAATATACTATGATCAAACAGTTTATTCCAATGATGCAAACACAGTTAAATATAAGGAACTTTCCATGTGATCATATCTATATATGCTGAAAATAATATTGAGTAAATTAGGGGATAAGATACACTCAAAATAACCAAAAACAAATAAAATCTAAATAGAATAAATAAAGCAATAAAACAAGTGCAATTAAAATCAGTAATGGGATAAGAGTGCCAATTATTATTATGACTTACTATTTCTAGAATGTTGTTTGAAAGTAATATGACAAGAAAATTTTAAAATTAGCAGATACTTAGAAAAATATAGCTAAAATGTCTGAGCTTTTTTGCTAATTATCGGATTGAAAATCTCTAAAGAGTTAAGACAGTTTAACTTTATCAGTATTAATAAAAGACTTTGGAAGGGTACTTGACAAAGGAAAAGTAATGATTAAATAGAATTTTAAAAAGGTACTGGCATTTCTTTAACAATAAGTACATAGAGATAGAATTAGGGGAAATAGTACACTAAAATTAATCTTGTAAATACATTTATTTTATTTTTAATTAAATTTCTTATTTTGAGTTAATTATACATTTCATTCAACTATAAGAAATAATTAAAAGTTTCCCCTTCTACTGTTTACTCAGTTTCCCCCAACAACAGCAACCTGCAAGACCATAGTATAGCATTATAACCAGGAAATTGAGATCCATAGAGAAAAACAATAGGATCCTCAGACTGTCCTTCTACAGCCATGCCTACTTCCCCTCACATCTCCAGCCTCTTCTTAAATGTGGTGTCCACTAATTTGTTCTCCATGTTATTCAAATAGACACATACAGTATGTATGCTTTGGGAATTGACTTTCTTTCCCACACAGTTTAATTTTCTGGAGATGGATCCAGGCTAGTGTGTGTATCAGCAATTTGTTCTTTATCATTAAGAAAAATTCCATAGGGCTGGTGCAGTGGCTCAGCGGTTACGGCACTTGCATGTGCGAGTACACGGGTTCAAACCCCAGCACCCACGCACACAACTAAGTGTCAGAGTAACGAAAGCCATGTGAAAAAATCAATAAAAATTGATTCTCTCTCTCTCTCTCTCTCTCTCTCTCTCTCTCTGTCCTCTCTTTAAAAAAATCCCATAATATGTATGCAACACAGTTTAACCATTCACCTGTTGAAGAACATCTGTTTCCAGTTTTGGACTACTAAAGTGTTATAAACACTTGTGTACAGGTTTTTAAGTAAACACAAATCTTAATTTATCTGGGATAAATGCCCAGGGGTAAAACTGCTGAGTCTTATGGTAGTTGCATGTTAATTTTTACAGACACCAACAAAACTGTTTTGGAGTGCGGCCATTCCATTTTACATTTCCATTAGCATGTATGAGTGTTTTGGTTTCTGCAAATCTCCCATAACTTTTCTTGTGTCACTTCTTTAAGTTTTAGCCCCTCTGAAAGGTATGTAGTGATCTCATTATGTTTGTAATTTTAATATCCCTAATAACTAATGTCCGTAAAAGCTAACACCCTTTCACGTGCTTAGTTGACCCTTGTATGTCCTCTTTGGTGAAATGTCTCTTCATGTATTTGGCTCATTTTCTATGTAATTGGGTTGCTCACCATTGAGCTTTGAAATTTTTAAAATACATTCAAAATATTAGTACTTTGTTAGATACACTCTGCACATATTTTCTCAGTTTGCAGCTGGTATTTTTATCCACTTAAAGGGGTCTTCTGCAGACCAAAGTTCTTAATCTTGAGGAACTACAATTTTATCAGTGTTTTGATTTCATGGATTATTCTTTTGTTGTCAAGTCTAAACTCTGCCTGACTCTATTTTTTTTTTAAAGAGAGAAGGACAGTGAGAAAGAGAGAGACACAGAGAATCAATTTTTATTGAGTTTTTCACATGACTTTCGTTGCTCTGACACTCAGTTGTGTACATGGGTGCTGGGGTCTGAACCTGTGTACTTGCGCATGCTGGACAGGCGCCGTAACTACCAAGCCGCGGCTCCAGCCCCTCTGCCTGACTCTGGATCCCCAAAATTTCCTATTTTTTAAAAAAAAGTTTTATAGTTTTTTGTTGTATATTATATGTTTGTAGTCATGTGTTAAATCTGTGATTTATTCTGAATTAATTTTCTAATTAGCTGTAAGTCTTGAATCAAAGTTTTTTTTTAATATTCATCTCTGCTTTTTTATTGGTGCATTATAATTTTACATAGTGAAGGGATTTGTTGTTCTATATTCATATATGCACACATTATGACAATATAATTTGGTCCCATACCTTACCCTGTACTTCTCTGACCTTCCTGTCTCTCAACAACATTGATCTCCCCACCATTACATATATATATACAGATAAGTATGCATTTTCCAGTTTTAAATGCCTGCATATATACTATTCAGCATCACAGGGGTGCAAAGTATACCATACAGTATTTATATTTCCTTTTCCCTCTCCCTCTTTCTTCCCTCTCTCCCCACACCCAATACATATCTAGACTTCCCCCAAATAATAAGTTACACCCAGTTTGATGGGTCTATTAGATAAGCTTGACTTTCCCTCACCCCTTGTTTTGTTTTACTCTAGCTTCCACATATGAGGGAACACATTCAACCTTTGAGTTTCCGAGTTTGGGTAATTTCATTTAGTATTATTTTCTCCATTTCCATCTATTTACCAGGAAAGGCCGTATTTTCATTCTTTTTAATAGCTGAGTAGAAGTCCATTGTATATGTATACCACTCCTGGGTATTTTCCCAGAAGAAATAAAATTGGTATATTACAGTGACACAGCTACATCAATGTTCATAGCAGCACAATTCACAATAGCTAAATTTTGGAATCAACCCAGATGCCCATCAATGGATGTCTGGAAACACTATTTGAATTGCTTTTGTACCTTCGTAAAGTCAGTTGGGGGGGAAATTGGGCATATTTCTGTGGGTATATTTTGGGTTCTCTGTTCTTTTCCACTGTTCTATGCATCTACTCCCCCTCCAAACCACACAGTCCCTATTACTGTAGCTGCAAATGAAGTCTTAAAATTAGATAGACTTGTTCCTCCCACTTTAGTATTCATTTTCAAAATTGTTTGTTATTTTTATTGTTATGATTTAGACATGAGGTACCCCCAAAAAGCTCATGTGTGAGACAGTGCAAGAAGGCTTATCCATAACTTGACTGGGTTACGAGAGCCTAATCCAATCAGTGAATCCATCCCCTAGATTCTAACTGAAGGGAGGTGGGTGTGGTTGGAGGAGGTGGATCATTGGGAGTGTGTCTTTAGGGTATATGTTTTGTATCTGGAGAGAGGAGTCTCTCTCTGCTGATTGCAATGCCCTGAGTTGCTTTCCTCTACCACACTCCTCTGTTATGATGTTTTGCCTCACCTCAAGCCCAGAGGAATGGAGCCTGTTTTCTGTGAACTGAAACCACTGAAACTGTGAGCCCCCAAATAAACTTTTCCTTCTCTAAAATTGTTCTTGTCAGGTCTTTTAGTCACAGCATCAAAAAAAGCTGACAAACACACTAGTTCTTCTATCGTTTAGAACAATCTTGTCCATATCCACAAAAAAGCTTGATGGTATCTTGTAAGGAATTGGGTTAAATCTGTTTTACCAATTTGGAGAGAATTGACATTTTATTATGCTGAGTCTTTTAATCTATGAAAATGGCATGTTCTCCATGTACTTAGATCTTCAATTTCTTTTTTTATTTGTGCAGTGATTAGCATGCATATCCTGTCCATGCTTTTTTTAGATTTATACTTAAGTATTTCAGAGTTTTTTTCCTTTTGTTTTTAAGTGACTTTAAATATTGTTATATTCGAAGTACTTGTTTCCATATGTTCATTATTAGTATATAGGAATGCAACTGACTGCATGACCCTTGTGGAACTCAACTTGATAGTTCTAGGAATTTTCTGACAGATTTTATTTCTTCCTTTTCTACTAATATGCTTATTTCTTTTTCTTGCCTTATTGCACTGACTAGATCTTCCAACGCTATGTTGAGGAAGAGTTGTTTGGACTGACAACCTTGCTTAGCTCCTATCTTAGAAGAAACCACCTACTCTTCTACTATTAAGTAAAATATTAGCTATAGAATTTCTGTAGATGCTCTTTATCAGGTTCAGGAAATTCTCTTTTATCTTGATTTTCCTGAGGGTTTTTGTCATGAATGACCACTGAATTTTGTCAAATGTGTTTTTGTGGTGTCCATTGATGTGATCCTGTGGTTTTTCTTCTTTATTCATTTAGCATAATAAATTACCATGTTATAGAAGTGTTATGGAATGACTGCATTTTGAATTTTCAGCCAACTTTGCATCCCTGGAATAAATCTCACTTTGTCATGGTGTCTAATTCTTTCTACAAAACGCTGAATTCTACATTTGCTAAAATTAAAGATTTTGTATCTGTGTCATGAGGAATTTTGTTTGTTTCTTTCATTTTCTTTTTACTTTTGTTGTCTGTTTTTGTTATCAGGATAATAAAAGTTCATAAAATAAATTGAGGAGTGTTCCGTCTGTATAGATTGGGGTTAATTCTTTAGATGTGGTATAATTCTCCAGTAAAACCATCTGGGATTGAAGATCTCCTTTTGAGGAGTGTTAATTACAAATTAAAATTTCACAATAGTGCTAGGGCAAGTCTACTTCAGTCTGGGTTGATTTTCACCATTTGTGTTTTTGATAAAGTGACCATTTTGTCTAAGTTGTTAACCTTATATGCATAAAATCAAATGCATTATTACCTTATTATCCTTTTAATGTCAGGATGATGTGTATTAATATTCCTTGTTTCTTTCCTAATATTGATAATTTGTGTCTTCTCTCTTTTTTATTTGTCAGTCTTTCTAGAGTTCATGAATTTTATTATCTGTTCAAAAAATCAACTGTCTCATTGATGTTTTTCTATTTTCAATTTATTCATTTCTGATTTTATCTTTTAATTTTTTTCTTCTTGCTTGCTTTAGCTTTATTTTTATATTCTCTAAGTTCTTGAGGTAGAAGTTTAAATTATTGACTTGAAACTTTTCTTTTCTTCTAGCATATGCTTTAGTGGTACAAACATTTAACTCAGCCCTTCCTTAACTGTGTGCCACATGTTTTAATGTTATATTTTCATTTTTATTCAGTTCAATATATCTATCTATTTTCTATGAGACTGCATTTGGTATCAAGATAATACAAGTTTCAGCCCATGGATTATTTATAAGTTGTGTTGTTCATTTTTCCAGTGCTTTTAAAAATTCATTGTAATTTGTTTTGAGGCTCAGAATATGGCCTATCTCAGAAAATGTTCTGTGAATATTTGTAAAGACACTTGTTTAATTTTCTCCTTTTGAGTGGTGTACTCCATTAATATCAATTAGATTCTATTTGTTAATGATGTTGTCGAGATCTCTGTATCATTGTTGATTTTCCATTTCAATGTTCTATTAATCACTGAATAATTTGTGTATTACTCCTTCCAGGTTTTTTCTGATTTTGTTTATTATAACTTGAAGTTCTGTTGGTTCACACATACACATTTAAAATTGTTATTTCTTCTTGATGGATTGACACTATTATCACTCTATAACAGTCTTCTCTTTCTCTGATAATTTCCTTTGCTCTGAAATTTATTTTATCTGATATTAATGTAGTTACTTAAGTTTTTCTTTGATAATTATTTGTATGATATATCTTTCTATATCCTTTTACATTTAAACAACTACATTGTTATACTTGAAATAAGATTCTTCCAGATAGAATGTGACTAGGTCATGTTTATTAAACCAATCTGTTAAATGTTGTATATTTTGGCCATCTGCATTTATTATAATTATTGATATGTTCGAACTTAAACTTGCTATTTTATGTTTTTCTAATTGATGTCTTGTTTTATTTTTCCTGCCTTCCTATGAATCACTTGAACATTTTTTAAGAATTCTCTTTTGACTTATCCATGGTGGTTTTTAATGCATTTCTTTGAATAGCATTTTTAGTGATTGCTTTAGGTATTACATCATATATACACACTTATCACTGTCTGCTGGTTACCATTTTACCAGATCTAATGATACAAGAGAAATTTCACTTCCCTATGTGTTCTTTCATTACCAATTCTCTAATATAATTATATTAAATGCTTTCTATGTACTTAAAAACTAAATTAGAGACAGTTACGATTTTTGCTTCAATTATCAAACATAATGTAGAATTCAAGAAGAGCAAAACCTATTGGATCAGCATTTAGTTTACTTACTTCTCAATGCTCCAAGCTTCTTTCTTTTACACTTTTCTTTCTATTCAGAGATCTTGTTTCAGTCATATTTCCAGGGTAGGTCTGTCGATGATGGGTTCTCTTAATTTTCCCTGAGAAAGACTTTATTTCTTCTGCATTTATGAAGGACATTTTCCTCTGGTATAGGTTTCTAGGTTGACAGTCCTTTTTTTTTTTTCTCAGAACTTGAACAATATTGTGCCACTTCCTACTCTCTTCTAAGTCTTCGGAAGAGAGATTGGTTTTATTCAAAGGGTTCTTGCCTTTTAGGCAAGATACCATTTCTCTCCAGCTGCTTTGAGATTTTTTTTCTTTTTTCTTTGCTTTTCAAAAGATTGATTATGATGTCTCCTGACAGTAATTTCTTTGGGTGTATCTGGTTTGAAGTTCATTTTGCTTCTTATAGGTTTATCTCTCTCTAAACTTTGGAAGTTTCTGTCATGTTCTCAAGTACTTTTTCAGTTCTGCCTGTTTCTCCTCTCCTGTGAGAATACCACCATGCTACACCTTTGTTAGAATTTCACAGGTTCCTGAAGCTTTATTAACTTTTTTTCAATCTAAATTTCTCTCCATTGATCATATTGGGTCATTTTTATTGTTTTATTTTCCAATTCACTGATTCTTGCATCTGTTCCAGAGATTTTTGTCTCAGTCATTACATCTTTTAATTCTAAAATTCCCATTTTGTTCTTCTTTAGAGCTTCTATTTCTTTGCTTAGGCTTTTTTTTTTTTTTTTTGAACAACCATACAAGTTTTTAACAAAATAATATAAAATGTGTGTATATTCTGGATATCACAATTACCCCCAGGAGTGCCCCCCCCAATTACCCTCCCTTATCCCGCCCTTCCCCTTCCCACAATATCTCTAAAAAAGTATTAGGTTGTAAAACATTACATCTTATCTGAGTTTAACACATGCTAATAGACCAACTTTCTCATTGTCCAGGGTCTAGTCCCCACCTCCACAGATGAGTGGAGACAATCAACCCT
>PVKS010050203.1:0-11653 GCA_004027875.1 Aplodontia rufa
CTGAGGAAAATGTTTCACCAAGAGAGAGGGACTCTCTGCCAGGACATCAAGACTCATAGAGTTTGCTGAGGGCTACCCAAGTGGCAATAATTTATCACAGGAGAATGGGAAAAAGAGAAGAGGTTAAGGGGACTCAAAGTTCCTTAAGGTAACCATTCAGCCTATCCTGAACATGTGTACCATCATTCTAATAAAATCCTGCATGCTATTCAGAGTGACACCAATAAAATCCCTCTGGCATGGCTCCAGAAATCTTGTGACCTGGAACCTCTGTGGTTGCTTTGTCTCCATGGATGGCCTTATACTGTGATGGAATCTTCACTTTCTGTTGACCTCAAAAAGCTTGGCAGCCCTGACACAATGTGGGTTTCAATTGCGGCAGTTGAAGATTAAGTGTGTTAAAATTTATTTTGATCATACGGGTTTGACTAGACATAACTCATTAAGGTCAGGGTGGACAAACTCCCAGGGCCTAAATTTCTAGGATGGCATGTTATCTGTGACTCCATTGTGTCTCTGGGAATGTCTAGAACAGAAGCAGCATTCAGGAGGGAAGGAAGGTGGATTTACAACTGTGAAGGACCCTGAGTTCTGGGAAGATTTGTTCAAAAATGGCCAATCTGAGGGACAATTCTGGAAGATGTGAGGTGCTTAGGAATAAGCTCTTCTGGCCAGATGTTTAGGAGGTTTATGGGACACAGCTAGATAATCAAGGTCCACCAGAAGTACATTGTCCTGTGGGAGGAGCTGGGGGATTCTGTGAGAAATATTTTCATAATAAGCCCAGACCTTGCCACAATGGACTTCCATTAATTAAAACAAGATTTGATATAAAGGACAATTTTTTTGTCTTGCTAGCAAATGGAAAAGCAATAGGCTCACGTCACTGAGGCTGCCATACTAACTGTGGGGCATGAAAACAGGGATTTAAAACAACAATGTGGCCAGGCATGGTGGTGCTCACAATGCCGAGGAAGGAGGATATCCCAAGTTTAAAGTCAGCATCAGCAATCTAGTGAGGCCTGAAGAAACTTAGACCCTGTCTCAAAGTTAAAAAAAAAAAAGAAAGAAAGAAAAAAAAAGAAGTGAAAGAAGTGATGGGAATGTGGCTTACTGGTTTATACGTAGGTTCAATTCCTAGTACCAATATAAAATGCATAAATAAAATAAATAAACAGGGATATGTCTGTATTCCAAATATTATCAGTAGATATAATTAATGTCAATTTTATACTTGAGAGGTGTTTTGTATGGACACAAAATTTATTATTCTCTTCCTTCCTGAATTCTCCCTTCTTCCTAATGCCTTTCCTCTCTTCTTCCCCTTTCTCAAATTTACTAGACTTCCCTCAGTTCCTCTATTGATTTGTATTTCAATGGTTCTTTATGAAATCTTATCCCTTCACCTTTCTTTTTTTTAACTCTAGCTTCCACAAATGAGAGAAAACTTATGACATGAGTTTCTGAGTTTGTCTAATTTTGCTTAGAATGATATTTTCCATTTCCATCCATTTACCAGCAGAGACAAGTAATCAGGGTATGGGAGGAGTGAGCCAGGAGAGCTGGGGGAATATTGGCCACATGTTGTAATATTGAGTGTGTATAAGAATGTGTAGCAACAAATTCCATCATTATGTATACCTTTATTGCACCAATATAAAAAAACAAGAGATGTTTTCCAATTTCTAGGTCTGGTGTTATTTGTTTAGGTAAGCAGTAAAAGGAGGACAGATAACTCAGTTTAGGGCAGGAGAAATGTTAATGCAGTTTTCCTTACAGATAGGGAGTGGAAAACAGAAAAGAGGAAAAGAAATATCAATTTTAACATGAGCCACCTATAGTCAAGCATTAAGATTTGTATTCAAATCACAAATTGGTTGCCTGTTTTATGAAAGGGGCCACTGTTATAGTTTCCTCACTGTTGATTTCTATTTTCCATTTCTATGGAACAGTGGGTAATCACCTCTTTAAGCTGCTTCCTGCTGAGAATGGGCAATAAAAATAGCCACTATGATGGAAGCTTTCTACCTGTTCTTCTAATTTTCATTCTGTACATTTACTAGAAAAAAATGGAGAGGTCAATTGAACTGTGAGGAGGACTTTGAAGAAGCATACTTCTGCACAGAAGTTAATAGTTGACTGATGTATTGCTTTAATGTAGTTTTCTTCTGTTATCTCCACATTATATCCTCTTCCCCAGGATACCAGGAAGGATTTTCTTAGCTCTGCAATTGTGGGGAACATTTCTGGCAGAAACTAGGTGAACTGGAATATGACTATACTGGCCAGAATAAGGGGAGATTGATTTTACCCAACAGGGAAGGCAGGGATCACTTGAACTAACTTGCCTTAAGGAACTAGCAAATTTGAAGCTCAGGGATCCTGAGGACCTAGTATCACCAGATGGAGTGGGCAACACAGGAAAATGTAGTTGCCATGGATCTCCAGGACATTGCTGGAATGTTCTGGGAGAATTTGCATGACTGCAGAAAGCCACATTTGTAGCAGGTGGGCTTGGTGTCATGACAAGGGAGGAAAGTGACTTAGGAGGCCTGATGCACCCCTGAATAATATAGGGTACACAAACGTGAAATAATGTCAATGGTGTGCTATGTCATGAGGTTATTCCTGAATCTATCAAATCCTCATAGATATATGTGGATCTACATGGATGTGGTGAGCTCTCATGCATATCTTTTTTTCATATTTTTCTCTGGTTTGTTTCTCCTTTTTTATTTATGTAGTGCTGGGGATTGATCCCAGATCTTGCACATGCCAGGCAAGCACTCTAACATTTCACCACCTCTCCAGCTCCATGTGTATCTTCATACACAAACCATGCGTACTTTCAGGTTGAATTTGGTAATTTTTTTTTAAAGAGAGAAAGACAATGAAGGAGAGAGAGAGAGAATGGATTTTGGGTTTTTCACATGACTTTCACTGCTCTGACACTTAGTTATATAAGTGTACGTGGGTGCTGGGGTTGAACCCATGCCAGACAAGCACTGTAACCACTGAGACACTGCTCCAGCCCCTCAATCTGGTAATATTAACTGAGTCTTCTGAATACTACCCAATCCAAAATGGTAATGTTGTTCCCTACGTGTCTGTTATTTGTTGGACTAACTTCTTTACTCTTGGAGATAATGAAATTTTCTGTAGAGTTGCAGACCAACAAATGAGTTTGACTTGGTAAAACTGTGTGTTTGGGGGAAACTCAGTGAAATTCTGTGTAAGAAATATTTCAATAGCCAAAGAATTTGTTAATTATCAAAACATAAAATCCATTTAGTGAATATAAAAGAAGTCAGAGTAGTCAAATGCAATACACAATACACACACACACACACACACACACAAACACTGGAAGTTTGTACGTTGTGACACACAGAGCTCTTGATGCCTCATAAGGCAGAAACAGGACCTTGACATTTAAAACCATCTGTCCTTCTAAAGAATTCCAGACAATTTTCTGACAGTCTTTCACAGGACTTACGCATTGATAAATGAAATATGTGCAGTTCCATTTATGAGACAATGTCTGAGATCCCTGACCCCATGTATGTTTTTGTTTGGAGTCATAAATTTCTGTAGTCGATTCCATGTGTCCCTCCAATTGAACTCTGTGAATGCCTGGGAAAGAGACATGAACAAGGCTGGAAAGAAGATAGACTTGGAACTCTGGAGCACACCAAAGTTTTGGGTTGATCAGCTTATTGCTAAAAGTTCTACACACACATAGGCAAACGTGTGAATTAGACTAAAGTAAGAGCAGAGTGATTGGACACAGCAGGGAAGGCAGGGGACACTGGAAGCCACTTGCCCTAATTGAAAAGCACTGCAAACCAGGGTAACTGAGTAAAAACTATCAGCAAATAGTCTGGTGAAACTGGAAAATGTAGTTGTCAGGGCACTTGAAGCCATTCCTGGCGGGTCCTAGGAGGAAGAGTTTACACGATTGGAGAAAACTGCTTTTTTGGAGGTGTTTGGCTTTGTCCAGGATTTAGAAGTGATATGTCCAGGACTGAACTCCTATCTCTAGCCTGGCAACTCAGAGAGGCAGTGTCAAGCAACCTGGTCATTGGGCCATGAGGGAATACCTGGTGGCTCTTGGGGGCAATTAACTTGGTTGGCCTTTGGGCTAAATATCTCTGCACTGACTCAGTGAGCTTTTATGGATATCATTATATTCATATGTCTCTATATTTCAGAATACATATACTAATCTGTACTCATTCCTCAGAATATTTACCAATACATCATGTAAATAAATTTTCCTCAAATGTTAGTTATCTATCAAGCTAGCACTTTTGAATATATGAAAGAAAAGAAAACGTGTTGCTGCAGGGTTCAGTGCAACAAATTAATTCATCCTTTTTATTCAGTGTGTTGTGAGGAAATAGAAAATGTAAACTAGAAATATTTTAATTACTGAGGAATTATTCATTAACAAAGCAGAATATTACTTCAGTTAATAAAATAAAGCCAGAGTAACGGAATGCAACGAATAGGACATGGAGGCTGTATGATGTTAAAACTGACAACAATACAGAGAAGAACTGTCACAGATTCTTGAAAGACAAAAGCAAACCCTCTTTCCCATGTTATTAGTGGATCTGGACACTTTTATTGACCTTTCTTAGGTGTTTTACAAAAAACAAGAGGAGCATTTCTAAGAGACCATAGGCCATAGTGTCACTCCATTGCAGTGACTCCTTAATTGTTGCAGGTGAAGAAATTTAAATAAAAAGAGGATGTTTAAGAAGTTTAGGCCTTATTATTCCTCCTTTTGTTTATTTATTTATTTTTAAGTTTTAATTTGAATTTATGATGGCCTTGCTTTACTATAGTTTGTCCTTCAGGAGTATATAGCCTTTTTATAGTGTTTATAATTTTTATGTGGAACAAAATTTACAAAAGTTGTATTACTACATGTAGGATTATTATTTTAAATTGAATTAGGTTGTTATATTAGAAGTTGTACTTATGTAAAGCACTGAAATGATAGTTATAAAGTTTTATAAGAAAAAGACAAAATGAATTTAATAACAGTAAAAACATTTAATTTGAACAATAGCTATGAACCCCCAAAATAATCAATTTTTATAATTTTAAACCTTCTCTATTCCTTGTATCCCCTATTTATTGAGATCACAGTACTTTTATGACAAAAGGCTTTTGAGGTTAATTTTAAATAAATTTAAATTTAGCCTATTTTAAGGTAAGAGCTGAGTTTAAACTAAGGTGAGAAAGTCATATTAACAAATCTTAGGCAAAATGTTTTAATTTTGAAGCTGATCTTACTTTTGAATTAAATTTATTTTATCATTATATATTGTATTTTATTTTACTTATATATATCTGAAGGAGCCTATTATTATAGACAATTTAAGTTTGGAGAACATTAACTTGGTAAGGTGTTTTTTAAAATCTTTATATTTAATAACATTACAATTATACTGATGTATTCATATTGACTAAATTTAACCTTTAAAGAAAATTTGGAATCCATAATGTAGTTTATTTTTCTTTTTATTGGATTTCACTTTATTTTGTTCCCTTTCCTGTCTTTTTTGACGCAGAAAAAATATCACTGAGGAGAAGCAGCCAGAGAGGGCAGGTGGAGCTGGACTGCAGGGACAGGAGGGAAGCAAGCAGAGGGCAGGGGTCAGGCTGAGCACCCCTGCTCAGAAGTTCTGCTTCTGCAGGTTAGGAGGAAAAGGGGACAGGCAAAAACAGGCAGAAAGGGATAGTGATAGGCCAGGGGTTTAGTGGGCCTATATAGTCTTTACCATAGGAGGGACATAGGAGGACAAGGCTTCAGGGCCAGAATGTCAGGGGTGGGATGAAGGTGTCAGCCCAGGTGTTATTAAAGCTACGGGCAAAGGGAGTGCCCAGCTCAGCGCCAGGAACAAAAAGGGGATCCAGTGTGGACTAAGAGGACCCTGGTATCATCTTCAAAACCAGCTTATTCTAGGGCTGCACCCTTACCTCTCCACTTTAGGGTGTAAGCAAGGGGACTACTTCAGCCTCCTGGGCATTCCTTACAAGGAAAATGGGAAACATGCAGGCTAATGGAGCCCCTCGGCTCCACTCCCTAACTGGAGTGCAGGAGGCCACAGGAGCAGCGGGATACAGGAAGGAGACCAACTTAGGGAGGCTGGGAGTTGGCGGGAAGCTCAGGGTCTGGGCTGGGGCACTACCCAAATAAGTGTTCTCACTCTGGAAGTTATAGTCTGGGCACATCTTCTGCATCAGTTTGTAGTCAAAGCTGAGGAAGGAGACGAAGATACAGATGACTTTGAAAGGCTTGGCACAGAGCCATGCGGCTTGGCTCTGTGTGCGCTCAGTGAAACACACCTGCAATGGGTCGTACAGGCATGGGCGATGCTTGTGTGCACGGTTCCTCTTCTCACACTCAACGTGGCAATTGAAAGCGCGTGACTCTTTGGTTCCCGGTACACCCGGAGCGCCTCCGAGTGAACCCGCCAGTGCGCATCTGAAGTTGCCCCCAAGACCCGGCCCTGCAGCAGCTGCCGCCATGCCCAAAGGGGGCCCCAGCCCAGGAAGCACCTCTTTCAGGGCCGGCATAGACTGTAGAGGGTAGGGGGCAGGTCCAGGCAGCCAGACGCCCCCGAGTTCGACACGCTTGGAAGGCGGCACAATACTGACACTGAGGTTGCCCAGGCTTGACGAGTTGCGGCGGAAATACACACTGAAGATACCATTCACATGGTCCACGATCGTTCCGGTCACCAGCAGCGAGAACTTGAGGGTATGTACCGGAAAGTAGAAGTCCCCCCCAGCCGAAGATCTTTTTGGCCCGGGCGGCTTTGATGGACGGCTTCCTCTTAGTGCGCTGCGCAGGCTGCGCGCTGCATCAGCAGCTCCCGGGTCGCCCCTGCCCGGGTCAGCGCCCCCGTGCGGTTGTGCGGTTAGCCGGCCAAGCCCAGCTCCAGGCTCTGGCCATGCCCTGGCCTTCGGAAGACCTAGATGTGGGGAACTGTTGGCCAGTGGCGCCCCCTTCCTGTGAGGCCGGCGCAGCTCCAGGTACTGCGGCCTTCTAGACTCCGGTATCTGGGCACTGAAGACTTTCCTAAGGAGCCAAGAGCCAAAGAGCAAGAGGAGCCGTTCTGGGAGCAACCGCATCTTCTCAGGCGGCCGAGCGGGGCGGGCAGGGCGGGACCGGCGAGAGCCGGACGAAGCGCAGGGCTTCTGGCTGTGGGACCGAGGGGCGGCTGCCGAACCGGCGGGAGCGTGCGGCGCGGCCCGCGGACTGAGCAAGAGGAGCGAGCGTGGCCTCCATAATGTAGTTTACTGCTGAAATAATAGTTGTTTATTTAACTAGAGTTTAATAAATCTTAATTTTTGTAAAATTAGTTTTTTTAAATAGTAAACCTAGCCGACATCAGAATTATTTTGATAGATAAGAGCAGATCAATGTTTTAAGAAGTCTGTATAACTTTAGCATATAGATAATTAGATTTGGGTTTATATCCATATTTTAATATGTGACCTTGTGAAAAACCCTAAGTAACTTTAACTGTGTCAACCATAACCAATTTAATCACACAAAGATTTTAAGACTACCACTTCACAGACCTTCTTTTTTTATTGGGAAATTTATTTGCCGAACAATCATACAAATTTTAACAAAATAATATATAATGTATATAGATTCTGAAAATTGGATTTGCCCCCAAGAGTGCCCCCCAATTACCCACCTTTATCCCTCCCTTCCCCTTCCCACAACATCTCAAAAAAGTATTAGGTTGTGTAATATTACATGGTATCTGGATTTAACACCTGATAATAGACCACCTCTCTTAATGGCCAGGGTCTAATTCCAGCCTCCACAGATGAGTGAGGATGTTCCACCCTTGGTTTTCTGGGTTATGCTGATTTCACTCAGCATAATTTCTTCCATAGCCATCCACTTACCTTCAAAGGCTACAATATCATTGTTTCTAATTGCTGTGTAAAATTCCATGGTATATATGTACCACAGTTTTTGTATCCATCCATCCAGTGAGGGACATCTAGGTTGTTTCCATGATTTAGCTATTGTAAATTGAGCTGCTATGAACATAGATATTGCCATGTCACTATAATGCGCTGATTCTAAATCCCCTGGAAAGATACCCAGGAGTGGAATAGAAGTATCATATGGTAGGATCATCCCTAATTTTTGAGGATTCTCCAGACTTCTTTCCAAAGGGGCTGTACCAGTCTACAGCTCCACCAACAGTGTGTTAGTGTGCCTATCTCTCCACAGCTCCTCCATCATCTATTATTGTTCATTTTCTTCATTTTTGCCATTCTGACAGGCATGAGGTGATATCTTAATGTAGTTTTCATTTGCATTTCTCTGATTACTAGTGATTTAGACCACTTTCTCATGTATTCATTGGCTTGATCAATGTCTTCTGTTGAGAAGTTTCTATTTAGCTCTTTGGCCCATTTATTGATTGGGTTGTTTGTGTTTTTGTACTTGAGGTTTTGAGGATTTTGTAGATTCTGGATATGAGTCCCCTGTCCGAGGAATCATAGTTCATGATTCTTTCCATTTCTGTAGGAAACCTCTTGACTCTTTTGATTGTTTCCTTGGCAGTGCAAAAGCTTTTTAGCTTTATGGCATCCCATTCACTGATTTTTTACTTTACTTCCTTCACTTTTGGAGACATGTTGAGAAAATCTTTGCCTACTCCCAAATGCTGAAGTGTTGGATCTAATTTATCTTCCATCAGTTGCAAGGTAGCTGGCTTAATTCCTAGCTCCTTGATCCACTTTGATTTGATTCTCGTGCAAGGTGAAAGATATAGGTCTAACCTGACAAGAATACATCAAAAAAAGAAAACTACAGACCAATATCCCTGATAAAGTTGGATGCAAATTCCGTAATAAAGTTCAAGCAAACCACATTCAAAAACTTATCAAGAAAATAATCCATCATGACCAAGTGGGCTTCATCCCAGGAATGCAGGGCTGGTTCAACATACATGAAACAATTAATGTAATTCATCACTTAAACAGAATAAAGGACAAAAACCATATGATCATTTCAATGGATGCAGAAAAGGCCTTTGATAAAATCCAGCACCCTTTTATGTTCAAAACTCTAGAGAAATAGGGTTCAAAGGATCATTTCTGAACTTTGTAAAGGCTATAAATGCTAAACCCTCAGCTAGTATAATACTAAATGGAGAAAAGCTGAAAGCATTTCCACTAAAATCAGGAACAAGACATGGCTTTCCACTCTCACCACTTTTATTCAATATTGTTCTTGAGACCCTAGCTGGAGCAATTAGGTAAAAGAAAGAAATCAAAGGGATAAAAATAGTAAGAAAGGAAGTCAAACTCTCTCTTTTTGCTGATGACATGATCCTGTATCTGGAAGATCCAAAAAACTCCATCAGTAAACTGCTTGAATTCATAAATAGATTTAGCAAAGTGACAGGATACAAGATCAACATGCATAAATCAATAGCTTTCCTTTACACTAATAATAATAGGTCTGATGAAGAAATCAGTCCTATTCAAAATATCTTCGAAAAGAATGAATGAAATACTTGGGAATTAACCTTACAAGGGAAATCAAAGATCTTTACAATGAAAAGTATCGATCATTGAAGAATGAAATCCAAGATGACCTAAGAAGATGGAAAAATGTCTCTTGCTCTTGGTTAGGAAGAAATAATAAAACTGGCCATTCTACTAAAAGCTTTATATAGATTTAATGCTATTCCTATAAATATACATATGTCGTTCTTTGCAGACATAGAAAAAGCAATTCTCAAGTTCATTTGGAACAATAAGAAACCCTGAATTGCCAAAACACTACTAAGCAAGAAAGATGAAACAGGCGGCTTTGCCATACCAGATTTAAAACTATACTACAGAGCTGTAGTAACAAAGACAGCATGGTACTGGTATCAAGATAGGAAAGAAGACCAATGGAATAGAATAGAAGACCCTGAAACAAACCCTCAAACCCTTAAACATCTGATTTTTGACAAAGTGGGACAAAATATTACATGGAGGAGAGATAGCCTCTTCACAGACCTTTTTAAACACTCGATAACTTGTCTGCCTTACTATACAAAATACTTTCTTAGCCAGAAACATTTTTTCTAATGTCCATATTACAATATATTTCCATACCTACAGCCTCCTATCTCTTTCCTATTTGGGGACCCTTTGTGAAATTTACATTCTACTCTTTTTTTTTTTAAGAGAGAGGGATAGTGAGAGAGAGACAGAATCAAATTTTATTTAGTTTTTCATGTGACTTTCATTGTTATGACACTTTGTTGGGTACATGATGCTGGGTTTTGAACCCACATCCGTGCACATGCCAGGCAAGCACTAGAACCACTGAGCTACCACTCCAGCTACCATTCTACTCTTTTCAATGTGATGAAATATTTTATGTTGTTTATAGTACTTTTAATTGAAACACAGTTGAAACTTTTTTCACTTTTTGTATATTATTAGAATTTTAACACTTAATAACCTCATTCTTAGTGAAGACCCCAAAACAGCTTAATGCTCAATTCTTACCAACTTATAAATACACATTTAATAAACACAAATATATGTTTCCTCATAGAATTTAAGAAGCCAAGACTACTAGAAGACCCATTCTGTCTTCACCCCCATCTGCCTTTGAAGCACTCTGCCTGCCTCCAAGAGGGGACAGGCATCCGAGCCACTCCCTCAGCTCTTAGGCTCTCTCTTTCCTTCCTGGGATGCTGCCTGGGTGCCTCTGCTGTCAGGCAAGTTTCCCAGGGTGTTCCTGGGAAGGCCATGGAGGAGGCCCAGAGAACTGATTCCCGACAGCTGTGCATCACCCTCATGTGCATACAGGTCTCGCAAGGCACCTGCCTGCAGACAAGCATCCAAAAGGCACTGGAGGTGGGGCAGATGGGCTGCATTTCCTCAGGGAGCCCTGGTGACCAAGGCAAATCCCTGGAGGGATTCAGGGTGAGGTCAACCTCAATGAGCTCCAGCCTCCTGTGGAGTTCAGCCAAGTACAGTGAAGAAGCTGTGAGAATTGCAAGGGAAGTTTTGAAAAGGACCCATCAGGTTTTGACTGTTAAGCATAAGCAGTGCACAGAGGAAACTGAATGATCAAGGAGACAGCAACTTTGAGTATTGACTCCATGTCAATCTCACAGTGAGGGAGGCCCTATCATCCCCATTTCATCAAAGGGGAAAGCTACAGAGAGGGTCAGTAACTGTCCAATGCCTCACAGCTGTTAAGTCAGCATACTGGGGATCAACGCAGGAATAGTGGTTCAGTGTGCTGTGACATGCATTGCGGCAGCAGTGGCAGCCCCCTTAGGAACGTTGAGGGGAGGGGGCAGACTGACTGACAAGAGGGCTGGCTGCTCAGGTTCTGTCTGACACTGAGGCGAAGGTTATAGAGGTTTATCCTGGTGGAATGCAGATGCAACCATAGTGAAGAGCTGAAGTTGAGAACACAGGCTTTGAACCTGGTGTGGTAGAGTTAGCTGGCAGCTACTCAGGAGGCTGAGGTGGGAGGATCCCCAGAGCCCAGGAACTTGGGGCCAGACTGGATTACACAGCAAATCCTCAGCCTAAAAATAAAAAGGAATGCAGGCTGTGGATCTGACAGTGGAGAGAAGCCACA
>PVKS010050204.1:0-11663 GCA_004027875.1 Aplodontia rufa
AAAGATCCTTTTCCACCTATTAGATCCTCTTATGATAGTGTTCACTGTAGCAGCTAACATTGAGTGTCCATGAGGTATCAGGCACTATGCCAAATGATATGCATGTATTACTTCATTTAAGCCTCAAAATGACTCTATGAGGTAGATACTATTACTTCATTTCACAGTGAGGCTTATGGTATTAGTTGGATGACTTTCTGAAAGTTATGTGGTGACCTGGTTTTCTGTTTATAGTCTCTTAACACTGCCATACCACAAATATATATCATATATATGACATACATATATATGACAAAAAGTTCTAAAAAATTCAAAAATAAAATACAACAACTTTGTATTTTATTCACCACAAAATAGCACCTAAATTCATTTGAGATGCAGTTTTTGGAGTGCATACACAGTTGCAAACCTCTTCCAAAAATTGTACACCTTTCATGGTGTCAGTCCTCTAGTTCTGACTCAAAAGTTAGTGACCAATGTCCTAAAGAGTTTCTAGACCTTTTTATTCAGTGCTCCTGGTGTCTAGGGTTTCAGACACTCCCTTCCTGCAGCTGACATACACATAAAATAGAAAAGGCAGGAAAAAAACAGAAAAAGTTCAAAAGTAGCACATGCTGTTGACTTCAAAAAGCAGAAGCCCATAGGAGAAAATAGGAAATTAGAGTATGGCTTCTGCATATTCTAACATTCACTACCATAATGGTATCTTAAGAGTTATCTTGAGGGAAAAGTAAAAACTTCTAATCTTGAGGCGTTTGCTGGTACCTTTGATACACAAATAAGTAGACTAAAGGGATATACAGCAATGCAGGAAAAAATTCCGGGAAAATTCTTAGGTCATATGATAAGTACATAAGAGTAATATGCCACCAGGGATGTAATATTCTAGAGCTACATTTGAATTGAATGAATTAACTGAAGGCTTAGTTTAGTGTATTCTGTCAGGAAAAAAATGTAGGCTATGCCTCTAAACTACTGAAGTAAGCCAACTAGAGTATTTGACAATGTCTGAGAAGAAAGCAAATATTATATATTTTAGTTTTTTTGTTTTGTCACAGCAAATTGTAATGGGAGGAGCTGATGAGCTGTTCCTTTTCTCTTTCCTTGTCCCTACTTTAAGGCAAAAGAAAGGGAGAAAGAAAAGAAGGAGAAAGAGGAGAAGGAGAAGGGCACAGGAAAAGGAAGAAGGAAAGAGAAGAAGAGAAACAGGGAGGAAGGGAAAGCACTTTGGTTCAATTATCCAGCTACTCATTGGAAATGTAGAAAGAGTGGGAGGGGAAAATAGCCTTTGATGACTACAAGAGAGTCAAAGACAATTTACCTTGTTATATCGGAGATAATAGATAATCTGGACAGGGATACCCAGTGAAAATGAATACAATTATATTTAAATAAATCTTCTGTTATAACATGATGGATGAAGAACTCAGTTTGGAAGAAAGCATAATTCAAATGAAAAAATATTATCTTTTAATGTACTAAGCTATGGAAGAATACATTAAGAAACCCACACATAGAAATAAGAGCTCACAGATGAGATGACTAACAATATGATTGAAGGGGAAATTATAGAGCTAATAAAAGAATTAAGAACATTAAGGAACAGAATATCTGGACTGAAAAAAATATTGTTAAACAGAAAGACTTGAGTTACTTTTATTAAATGCAAGGAAAAGGGAGAAGAGAACAAAAGAGAAGCTACTATCTATAAGATAAGCAAAGAAAAATTAACATTAGAAAATGTGTGTCCTTCAAGAAGAAAAGAAGAACAAAAAGATAGATTCAAAGTTAGGATACAAAGCAATAAACTGAAACAAGGAACTGGATATGCAGACAGAAAAGGTCTAGAGTGTTCAAGGAAACCCAAAAGAAAATGATTCACATGAGATGCATTCAGATTAAGATTTCAGCCATTAGACTAAAGAAAGATTTCTTCAAATGTACAGGCAGGATCAACTAAAAACCAGTGATATAATCCAACAAGTTGGGACTGTCTCAAATCTTTGGCAGTATTCAAACTCAGAGATAAGTTGATACAAATTTTGAAAGATGTGTCCCAAGAGTAATTATCCAACAAGGTCAGGTTCAAGAATACAGGTTCTAGAACACACTTCTTCCCACATTTTTTATTGGTGCATAATAGTTGTACATAATCATGGAATTTTTTGTTACATATTCATATATGCACTTAATTTAGAAATATAATTTGGCCCACATTGCTCCCCCAACCTTCCCCACTCCCTCACTTCCTCCTTCCCCCAGTCACTTTTTTCTACTAATTCCCTTTTCATTTTTTAATATTTCTCTAGTTTTATTGATTAAGTGGGAATTATTTAGTATCTTAGACACTTTGAATCATGATAGAACACAAGATATGAAGCACTCAAGAATCCTCGTTGGAACTTCTCAACAAAGGAAATCGAGCAAGCCAATGAATACATGTGAAAGTGTTCTAAATCACTGCCAATCAGAGAAATGCAAATCAAAATTACATTAAAATTCCATCTCACTTCAGTTAGATGGGCAAAAATGAAGAATTTAAATAACAATAAATGCTGGAGGGGTTGTGGGGAGATAGGAACACTAGCACACTGTTGGTGAAACTTCAGGCTGGTCCAGCCAATCTCCAGAGCATTTTCCCAGAGAAGCTAGAATCAGAAGAATTACAATGACATAGCAAAATTAATGTTCATAGCAGTTCAATTTACAATAGCTAAAGTTTGGAATCAACCCGGATGCCCTTCACTGGATAGTTGGATCCAAAAACTGTGGTATATCTGTATACAATGGAAATCTACTCAGCAATTAGAAACAAAGACATTGCAGCCTTTGAAGGTAAATGGATGGCAATAGAAGAAATCACACTGAGAGAAATTAGCCAAACCCAGAGATTCAAGGGTCAAATGTTTTCCCTCATTTGTGGAGGCTAAAGCAAAACCCAGGCTTGGGTGAAAGGTAGTAAAGCTCTTGTACCAGACCCACCAAAGGCATAGCAACACCTAATGTAGAGGAGCCATAGATATGTAGGGGGAGAGGGGAGAGGAAGGGAAGAAAAGGAGGAATCTAGGAAGACAATCAACAATGTAGCATACCCTTTCCCACCACCCCCAGAAGCCAAATAATATTTATATAACCATTTAATTGTGGAAAATTTGCTAACATATACATACATATATATGATATAATATGTTATATATAGAAATATAGAAAAATCAAAAGACTAGGATGTGGGTGATGGGATGATTCTAGACTAGGATCAAATGCATATCATATTGTTTCTTTATATGCAGTTATGACTTTACAACAACTCAACTCCTCAATTATAAAAACAAAACAGAATCTTCCTTGAGAAACAAAAAAGAAACTAGAAGACTATTAACATTCAACTTTGGACCATAAAAAATGGATAAGAAATTTCTAATAGAAGTATTAGAGCAATGTATATAAAGTCCAAAAAGAAGTGAAATATCTCAAGAATTTAATATCCATTTTAGTTTTTCTTTAGGTTAAAAAAAAACAGCTTTGCTATTTTTAGGCAATAAAAAAAAGCTCAAGGAATTCAATATCTGTGAGCTTTTCTTGAAGACATTTTGAACAATGAAATGCAACAAACCAAGAAGTAAATCTAAACAAAGAATTTAGAGGTGGAAAGACCTGAGTAAAGAAAGCACTCTGAGCCAATAAGGGATCCATTTTAATATAAAAATAAGCCTCAGCACCTAGAAATTATGGCTATAGTAAGTATAACAGTGAAGATATGGACTCTGATGCCAGACTGAAATTAATTTAAAATCTGGAACCTCTGCTTACTAAATACATATTGCACAATTCACCCAAACTCTCGGTGCCTCAGTTTTCTTATCTGCAAGATGAGATAATAATAGTACTTACCATAAGAGATTCTGGTGAGCGCTAAACTAAAAAATTCAGTATTGTAAACCAGGAATTAGTATGACCCAGCTCTATCAATCTCAAGTTGAATAAGAAAGAAGAAAAGAATATGCAGAAAAGGAAATAAGGCAGGCATAGAATAGCGCTTGGAATCTATAGATTTCAATAAATGTCAGCCATTGATATATTTACATAAAATAAAGTAAATATTGCTAATTTCAATGAAATAAATATGCCAATGTAAATAACCAACATAAAAAATGAGGGAAAGTGGAAGTAAAAGTAATGTAAATACAAAGTTCTTCATATACTTCATAGCACATAGGAATCTAATACTATTTAAAATTGAAATGCAGAACTTAAAAAAAGACTGCCACCTGTATTTTTCACAACAATTTTATCTACCTTTATAATATTCTATTAGGAACTAATATTGCTTGGGAAAGAAGTAGCTATTGGATGCTCAACTGTTCCTTCATTCTCATTGCAGTTTATTTTCCTTTGCTATAGTAAATACATTTCAAGTAGAATGTGTTTCAGGAAATTCTTTTATAAAATTCATCTCCATTCATCTATCCATCTATATTCTATTTGTAGACATTGAGAAATATTTTTATTATTTGCTATTTTGTTTGTTATAATGATGATGGTTATCTCTGAGTAGTGAGTTTTTTTAATCCCTTATGATACTTGTATTTTTATTTTCTACAAATAATAAATCTCTTCTTACATTGGAATAAGAAAATAGAATAGACTATAAATAAAAATAAGCAGACTATTCAGTGCTTGCCAGAGCAGGGAGTCGGCCACCACTGCTTGCATTTTGGCTGAGATTTAAAGGTGATAAGTGGGAAAACCTTATAGTGGACAGGAGGGAAGGCCTAGGATCTGATCCAACTGGGGGCTGTTGGCATGGAGAAAATGTGAGCAAACTAACATTTTATGTAACTAGTTAAAGAGGCATATTTGGCTTTCTCTGACTGGTCCTTTTGTTTTTTTTTTAAGAGAGAGGGACAGTGAGAAAGGGAGGGAGAGAGAGTCAATTTTATTTTAGTTTTTCATGTGGCTTTTGTTGCTCCAACAATTAGTCATGTACGTGATGCTGGGGTTTGAACCCACATATTTGAACATGCCAGGCAAATGCGGTAACTGCAGAGCCACCTCTCCAGCCCTGACTGGTCCTAAATTGTAAGCATAGAAAAAAATTAGAGAAGCTGTCAGTTATTAACTAGGTACTGACTATTCCAGTCTTATTATTACAGGAGTTATTATTTGGCTTCCTGGACTGGTGGCTAAAGATAGTGGTCTAACTATATATAAGTCTGACTTACACATGCTAAACTGGTTTTCTGAGCTGGTTACTATAGATTATGGGTTGGTTTCTACAGCTGGTTGCTGCATATCATGTATCAGAGTTGCATTCTTTCAAATGTCTGGGTATTGCTGGCATATTCTATCACTTAAAACAGAAAAATAACAAGTCAAATTATGTGAACAATTCTTCAACTCTTCTTGAGGGCCTACTAAGGGGAAGCACCCAGTCCCAACGCACTATTTTCTTTTCATATATATGTGTATGTGTTTACATGCACATATATAAATGCTTTTGAGTTCTTTCTATAACCTCAGTTAAGAAAGCACTATCTAAACCAGCAACCATACAATTATTAGAAGATAAAATAGAGTCAACACTCCACCATATTCATGTAGGCACCTTCTTTGTTAATAAGACTCCCGTAGCATAAGAATTAATGAATGGGATACCATTAAACTAAAAAGCGTCTGCACAGATAAGTAATTAGTCAAGAGCATCAAGAGAGAACCTACAGAATAGGAGAAAATCATGGCCTGCTTTGTATCTGACAGGGGGCTAATATCCAGAATATACAAAGAACTCAAAAAACACCAAAAACATAAATATTCCAATCAATAAATGGGCTATGTAACTAAAAAGAAACTTCTCAACAGGGGAAGTTCAAAAAGCCAAAAGATAAATGAGAAAGAGTTCTACATCACTAGCAATCAAATTAAAACTATATCACTAACAATAAAATTAAAACTTCACTGAGATTCCACCTCATAGCAGTCAAAATGGCAAAAATGAAGAATACAAACAATAATAGATACTGGAGGGGTTGTGAGGAGAAAGAAACACTAACATACTGTTGGTGGGGCTGCAAACTGGTATAGCCACTCTGTAAAGCAGTGTGGAGACTTCGCAAACAATTAGGGATTGAACCACTGTAAGACCTAGTTATTCTACTCCTGGGTATTTTCCCAGAAGAACTAGAATCAGCTTATTACAGGGATACATCTATGTCAAAGTCTATAGCAGCTCAATTTACAACAGCTAAACTATGGAATCAACCTACATGCCCTTCACTAGATGAATGGATCCAAAAACTGTGATACATCTATACAATGAAAGAATCATGGCTTTTGCAGGTAAATGGATGAAAATGGGGGGGGGGTGGAATCATGCTGAATGAAACAAGCCAAACACAGAGACTTGAGGGTCAAATGTTTTCTCCCATATGTGGAAGATAGAGTTAAACCTAAGATAGGATGAAAGTTAGTCTAGTTTATTTAATTTAATTTAAAGAAGGGAGGAGAGGGAGGAAAAAGGAGGGTTCAATACTGCACAGTACACTTAACTCCCATGAGAAACCCAGTTATGCATACAAATCTAGCAATTTCAAAAATTAAAATACATGTACATGGTCTTTTGTACCTGTAACATGGCAGAATTACAAAGGAGACACAAGATCCAGAAGTAGGGGAAGGAGAGGAGATCTTATACAAGGATCAGGTTTAAGCAACTCTGTCAATATGGAAAGTATGGAAAGTAAAGCAACAAATCCCTTCAAAAAAGAAAACTATTTGATTGCAAAAGTTGGTTAATATTCAATTAGGTCTTTTTTGCTTCAACTATTCTTAGTAAATATTTTAATTTGACGTGGGTAGCAACAGTATATTCAGCGAATACAGTGAAATGGACACTTACTTGCTATGTGACTTGGCAAAGTTGACTAAAGCTTATATTCTTCATCTCTAAAACAGGAAAATAATAAAAAATGTTAAAAATTGGTCTTAAATATAATGAAGGGGTCATGCCACAGAATAAATTTCAACATTTTTAACCTAAAAAATAGTGCAATAAGGAAATCATTATATATTAAATTTAATGTACTTGATGTTTTTCTATTTCTAATTGGAAATACAAAGTTAATTTACTAAAAATAAGTGATCTTGATACTCCAGTTGTATTTTTATACCAATTAGTTTCAGTTGTATTTCTACCAATTTAGTTTATTTTATATTTGATTTTATCATGATGATGCTATTCCTATTTGTGAATGAAATGTACAAATTTAAATAGATTTTATTCT
Organism: Aplodontia rufa; assembly: GCA_004027875.1. Lineage (NCBI taxonomy): Eukaryota > Metazoa > Chordata > Mammalia > Rodentia > Aplodontiidae > Aplodontia > Aplodontia rufa. The sequence continues at coordinate 7,281 of PVKS010050204.1, forward strand.
TAACAAAAACAGATGCTGATTGTACAGACAGTTTTTCTTCAACATGACTGATTTCTTTTAGTTTCTTCACTTTGATATCATTTCAAGGCTGTATCACACGTAATTCATCAAATTTTTCCTTTATTTGAAAAATGGAGCTGCACTCTAGAGTTATCGTCAACATTTAAATGCAGTTCTGGAAATACATAAAAGTTAAAACTAGCTATAAATATCGTATTTATTTCTTCATAAACTATGAACTAATCCATCAGAACATTAGTAGGTTCTAATAGTTAATACATAGAGTTTGGTGTTAAAAAGATCTGTATTCTTGATTTTGATCAGAAGATTTTGCATGACCTTGGGGCTGTTACCTACTTAACTGATTTAGTCTGTTTTTTTTTAAACTTTAAGATGGAGGATAATAATAGTCTTTGCTTGGCTAATGTCATTAGAGGTGTCTAGTCTAACTAACAAAGCTATACTGTTTCCTCTGTAATTACATGATGCTGTTGCTCTGAGAAAAAGGTTACTGTGTCTCCCCCATCAATTAAGACCATCAGTCACACTTGATTAATTCAGCCCATTTCAATGCTCTCAGCATCTGGCCTACTTACAAAGGGAGCACCTACACACCAGGGGTGTGTTCTGTAGTGCAATAGAAAAATAAGTGAGTTAGTAGACTGTCAATACCTGAAGGCATTGTAATCCAATCAAATTTCTGTTACTAACAAAGAAAGATTCTGGGCATCTCTTCTTTGATTACTTATAAACCTGGACTTGTATTCAAATGATATTTTATTTTAAAGTTGAATATCTGATTATTATTTTTTCATTTTTTGTTAGTGCATTATAGTTTTACATAATGATAGGATTAGTTGTCACATATTCCTAGATGCACAAATCAGCAATACAATTTGTTCAACATCCCCCCCCACATACCCCTCTACCTCTCTCCTCCTGTCCCCCAATCCCTTGCCTTTCTTCTGGGTCTTATATTATTCCTAAAAACCCCAAATACAGTGCCATAATTCTTATACCTATGAAGAACACTTTATATATATACATATATGACTATAGTATATACAGTGACATATATAATTGCTTGGAATGTACCTTACTTTATCTCAGTTCCAACATTTCCCCTTCTGCTCCCTTCCCATCATCCATTATTACTCTTCAAAATATTTGACAATAGGAATAAACATTTATGTTTTTGTACAGGTATGCAGCATAGCTTGTTCAAATATCTTACGAAGTAAACAACTGTGTCTCATAAATATTAACATTTGGCATTTTTGTTCTATGGATCTAATACATGAGTTTGTCTACCTTATTCCCAAGCTTCGGTTTAGGTCCAGCCTCTAAAATGAGGGATACCATTCGGCCTTTGACTCTCTGAGTTTGGCTAACTTCACTCAGCATGATTTCTTCCAGTGCCATCCATTTACCTTCAATAGATGCAATGTCACTCTTTCTAATAGCTGAGTAGAATTCCATGGTATGTATATATATACCATAGCTTTTGGATCCACTCATCCAGTGAGGGGCATCTGGGTTGGTTCCATAATTTAGCTATTTTAAATTGAGCTGCTATGAACATGGGTTTTCCTGTCTTGCTATAATGTGCTGTTTCTAACTCCTCTGGGAAAATATCCAGAAGATGGATATCTGGGTCATATGGAGGATCCAACCCTAATTTTTTGAGGAGTCTCCACACTGCTTTCCAGAGGGACTGGATCAGTCTGCAATTCCACCAACATTGTGCTAGTGTATTGTTTGTGTTCTTCATCTTGCCAGTCTGACTGGAGTGAGGTGAAACCTTAATGTAGTTTTGATTTGCATTTCTCTGATTGCCAGTGATTTAGAACACTTTCTCATGTGTTCATTGGCTTGCTCAATGTCCTCTGTTGAGAAGTTTCTGTTTAACTCTCTGGCCCATTTATTGATTGTATTGTTTATGTTTTTGTTATTCAGTTTTCTAAACTCTTTGTAATTTTGGATATTAATCCCCTGTCAGAGGGTTCATAGGCCACGATTCTCTCCCATACTGTAGGTTGTCTCTTGACTGTTTTGACTATTTTCTTGACTGTACAAAATCTTTTTAGTTCAATGGCATCTCTCTTGTTGATTTTTTACTATAATTCTTTCACTATAGGAGTCTTGTTGAAGAAATCATTTCCTATTCCCAAATGCTGGAGTGTTGGTCCTAATATTTCTTCTTGCAGTTGTATGGTATGGTAGTTGGTTTAATTCCTAGTTACTTGACTCACTTTGATTTAAGTGCAAGGTGAGAGAGAAGGGTCTAAGTTCAAGTTTCTGTATGTGGCTGTCCAGTTTGTTCAGCACCATTTGTTGACTAGGCTGTCGTTCCTCCATGTTTTATTTTGACCCCCTTTTCAAATATCAGGTGTTTGAAGATTTGTGGGTTTGTCTCAGAAACTTCTATTCAAGTCCATTGGTCATCATTCCTATTTTGATACCAGTACCATGCTGTTTTTAATACTATAGCTCTATAGTAAAACAGCTCTATAGTTTAATTTTACATGTAGTATTGCAAAATCACCTGTTTCATTTTTCTTGCTTAGTAATATTTTGGCAATTCTGGGTTTCTTGTTGTTCCATAAGAATTTGAGAATTGCTTTTTTCTATATCTTCAAAGAATTACATTAGAATCTTGATGGGGATTGCATTGAATCTGCACAGTGCTTTTGGCAGAATGGCCATTTTAATTATATTACTTCTGCCTAACGAAGAATGCAGAACATCTTTCCATCTTCTCAGGTCTTCCACAATTTCTGTTTTCAGTGTTTGATAATTTATCTTGTAAAGGTCTTTTACTTCTCTTGTTAGATTAATTCCCAAGTATTTTATTTTTTTTTCAAACATATTGTGAATGGGACTGATTTCCTAATTTCTTCTTCTGCCCTAATATTGTTGGCATATAGGAAAGCTATTGATTTATGAGCGTTGGTATTGTAGCCTGTTACTTTGCCAAATCTGTTTATTAGCTCTAGAAGTTTTCTGATGGAGTTTTTTGGATTTTCCAGATAAAGGATCATATAGCAAAGTTTGACTTCCTCCCTTCCTATTCTTATCCTTTTGAGTTCTTCCTTTTGCCTGATTGCTCCAGCCAGAGTCTCGAGGACTATATTGAATAAAAGTAGTGAAAGCAGACAGCCTTGTCTTATTCCTGAGTTCAGTGGAAATGCTTTCAACCTATCTCCATTTAGTATTATACTAGCTGAGGGTTTGGCCTATATGGCCTTTACAAAGTTCACATAAGTTCCTTTGTTCCCTGTTTTCTCTAGAGTTTTGAGCATAAATGGGTGCTGGATTTTATCAAAAGCCTTTTCTCCATCTATTGAGATGATCATATGGTTTTTGTCCTTAATTCTGTTTAAGTGATGAATCACATTTATTGATTTGTGTGTGTTGAGCCAGCCTTGCATACCTGTAATGAAGCCCACTTGATTGTGATGAATTATTTTCTTGATGTATTTTAATGCAATTTACAAGAATATTATTAAGGATTTTACATAGGAATTCATGAGGGATATTAGTCTGTAGCTTTCTTTTCTCAATGTGTGTTTGTTGGGTTTTGTTTCCATCCCTCCACCCTTAATCTGTGGGTATCATTGGCTATAAGGTGGGTTTCCTGTAAGCAGCATACTGTTGGATTTTGTTTTTTGATCCAATCTACTAGTCTGTGTCTTTTGATTAGTGCGTTGAGACCATTCGCATTCAGTGTTAGAATTGTTATGTGGTTGTGGTTTATATTGATTGTGTTTTATTAGTAAGTTCTATGCTGTCTTAGTTGTCTATTGATAACATGTACCTTTATTGAATTTCCTCTACTTGTGGGTTTTCAGGAATGTTAGCTTGTTCTTCTATCTGGAGTTTATGACTGAAGATTTTTTGTAATGCTGCTTTCTGTTCACGAATGCTGCAAGTTTGTTCTTACCAAGAAAAGTTCTTATTTCCCCTTCAAATTTGAAGCTGGGCTTTACTAGGTATAGTATTCTTGGCTGCAAGTTGTGTTCATTCAGGCATTGAAATTTCTCCTTCCATCATCTTCTCACTTCCAGAGTCTGAATTGAAAAGTCAGATGTGATTCTTATTGGTTTGCTTCTGAATGTTATTTGGCATTTCTCCCTAGCTGCTTTCAATATTCTTTCCTTGATTTCCCTGTTGTACATTTTGAATATGATGTGTCTTGGTGAGCTTCTCATTTGATTAGGCCTATTGGGTATCCTATAAGCTTCCTGGATGAGTACATCTGACTCTATTTTTATTATAAATCTTTTTTTATTCAAAAATTTATTTGTTGATCAAACAGGCTTCTAATGAAATAATATAATATATATATTCTGAAAATTAAATTTACCCCCAAGAGCCCCCCCC
>PVKS010050205.1:0-11653 GCA_004027875.1 Aplodontia rufa
AAAAAAAAAAAAAAAAAAAAAAAGAAATTAGGATTGCCACACCAGCTTGTTTTTTTGGGCCACAGGCCTGGTAGATGTTTTGCCATCCTTTCACTTTCAGCCTGTGTCTATTTTTGAGTGTCAAATGTGTCTCTTGAAGGCAACATATTGTTGGATTTTGTTTTATGATCCAGTGGGTCAGTCTGTGTCTTTTAATTGGGGCATTGAGACTGTTCACATTCAAGGATAGAATAGATATGAGAGGATTCACAGACTTTGTATCGATTACAGAGTTTTGAGCCATCTTGAAAGTCAGCTTTTGTATAGTATGATTATTGACTCACCCTTGTTTAAGGATTTAGCATATCATTGGCATTATCTTCTGAGTGGAGAACATCTTTGAGAATGTTCTGTAGAGCAGGATTTGTATTCATTTATCTTGCTAGCTTGAGTTTATTGTTGAAAAATTTAATTTCCCCTTCACATTTGAAGCTAAGTTTTGCCGGATATATTATCTTTGGTTGAAAGTTGTTATTTTTTAACACTTGAAAGATATTGTTCCATGCTCTTCTGGCCTTCACTGTTTGATCTGAAAAGTCCATAGTGATCCGAATTGGTCTGTCTCTGAATGTGATGTGGGGCTTTCCTCTACCTGCTTTTAGAATTCTCTCCTTAGTTTCTCTGTTATTCATTTTGTATATGATATGTCTTGGTGAGTTTCTCAATTGATTAGGTCTATTTGGAGTTCAACAGCATCTTGAATGTGATATTCCAGATCAATTATAAGGTGAGGGAAGTTCTTGCTTATGATTTCACTTAAAAGGTTCTTTAAGCCTCTTGTTTGCTGTTCGGAATTTTCCTCCAGGCCAATGATTCTCAGATTATTACGCCTCATCTCATCAAATATTACTTGGAAGTTCTGATTATGTATTATCAGTTGTTTACCTTGCTTATCTTCTTTGAATTCTATTATTGTTTAGCCTATCCTCATTATCCGATAATCATTCTTCGAGAGCTGAAGTTCTATTTTCAGTGGAGTAAGCTCGGGTGTTGGTGTCTTCCAATGAATATTTGATTTGGTTAACCATATTTTTCAAACCTAATAGCTCTGCTACATCTCTTTTCAGGATGTCTATATCCTTGTATAGCTGATCTTTCATTTCCTGGAATTGATCCCTTATTTCCCTGTAGAAGTTGTCTCTCATCTCTTGAAATTGCTCTCTGATCTCTTTCCTTATTTCATCTCTCAACTCTTTGATTGAATTACTAATCATAATGCTGACACAATGCCTTTGGTTTTCATCTAGGGCTCCAGTCATGGGATCCTTTGGTGAAGAGCCGTGTGTTTGAGGAGGAGAGTTATTTCCCCTTTTCCTCATTTTCTGAGCCCGAGAACGTGTCTTGTACTTCAAGTAAGTTGCTCTCGGTAGAGTAATTGGAGCTTCCTACGGCTTTGCTTCGTTCTGAGGGTTTTTTTTGAGAGAGAGCTCACTGTATATTATGATAGCAAGCCAGTGGCCGTTTTGAAGCTAGTCTATTTCTTCAGATAGTAGAGTCTCTCTGAAAGTGGGGTGAAGGGGTGACTAGAAAGTCAAGGAGGTGAATTGGGGAGGTAAAAAGAAAAAAATCTCTCTTGCCTTAGAGTAAAGAGGAACAATGGGTCAGGGGGGAGTAGGTTATTCTATTAGGACTAAGGAAAACATAGAAATGGAATGCAGGAAGGCTAAAGACTTTGGGTGAGGATGAGAAAAAATGGTTATATTTAGGGATTATCAGAGTACAGGGGAGGAAGAGGTTAGTATGGAGCATGGTTATCTTCACTCTCCAGAGGCTGAATCTACCTTGCTATCATGAAATGTTTTCCTGGTTGGATCCCAATGTTATAGGGACAGCAGTAGGGTTCAAAAAGACTTAGAGAATGTAGTAGCCAATCGCCAATACATACACACGGATAAATATTTACATCCACCAACACCAAATTCAGTATTAACCGTAAAGCAAGAAGGGGAAAAAGAAAAAAATTTATCTATATAATAACAAAAATAAAAATAAAAAAGTAAAAGAAAATAAAAATGAAAAATAAAAAATTCTTAATGAAAACCTGGATCTATAGAGAATAAGGGCATCTCTGTGATCTGGTAGGAGATGATCACTGTCCTTCTGGGATTCAATATGAATGACTCTCAGACTGTGGCCATGTGATCCCGCAAAAAGGACCGGGGTATACTTAGACTCCTGGGACCTCCAGGAGGGGCCTCTACTGAAATAGACTGGTTCTGGCAAGCACTGATGTTTGCCAGCTTCCCAGAGGTGATGAAGCCAAAAGCATTGATGAGCAGGGAGTGTGGATGATTTCTATTCTCCTTCTGCTGGGGAGAAGAGTGCACTGACTCCTATGGCAATAGACTTCCAGAGATCAACTTGCCACGTGATTCTTCTGGCTGAGGGGAGTAGACAGGGCAGAGAACCGCTCCCCTTTATTCCACAAACTAAAGACCTCCTACGAAGGGTAAAGTCTGGGCCTTTTCTAGGTCCTCTCTTCCTGGATCAGACTGAAGCCCGTGGCCTTTTCCTTTCCCCCCCAAAAAAAAAAAAATCCTGGGGGAACTGTGTCCTGGGACATTGAATGACTTCTGGGGTAACCTGCCAAGTAATCTGCTCCTCTGAGCCCCCGTCTCCCAGCACAGCTCTCGCCCCTGCAGTGCGTGAGCTTGGCGGATGTCTGATTTAGTTAGAGGCGGGATTGCAGCAGCGCTGGTGTCTCTGACTCAGCTGAAATCTGCTGCTTCCGTTATCACCACTGGCAGTTCCACCCCGGTGGCCCCTCTGGGACTGTGGCCTGGGACTGGGGATGGCAGTCGGGCTATCCCACTGAGTAGCCTTCTCCACCTGGCGTCCCAGCAGGCCGTCTCCCAGCATAGCTCTAGCTCCAGCAGCGTGTGAGCTCCGCCGATGTCTGCTTTAGTTAGGGGTGGGATCGCAGCAATGCTAGTGTCTTTGACTCAGCTGAGATCTACTGCCACCTTTATCAATGCTCGCAGTTCTGCCCCTGCAGCTGGCCCGGAACTGTGACCTGGCTATCCCAACCCGGCGCCCCAGCGGGCTATCACCCAGCACAGCTCTAGACCCTGTAGTGTGTGAGCTCGGCGGTTGTTTGATTTAGCTTGGGGCGGGACTGCAGCAGTTATGTTGAGAAAGACTCAGCTGAGATCCAGTGCTTCAGCTAGGGTCGTTCGCAGCTGCACCCCTGCAGCCGGTCTGGGACTGTGTCCTGGGACCCGGGATGGTGCCCGGCTATCCCACCGAGTAGCCCTCTCCACTAGGCGCCCCCGTGGGCCATCTCCCAGCACAGCTCTCACTCCTGTAGTGTGTGAGCTCCGCGGATGTCTGATTTAGTTAGAGGCGGCAACACAGCTGTGATGGTGAGTGTGACTCGTCTGAGATCCACTGGTACAGCTATGGTCGCTCACAGCTCTGTCCCTGTTGCCGGTCAGGGACTGTGACCTTCTCTACCGGGCGTCCCCGAGGGCCGGCTCCCAGCACAGTTCTCGCACGCAAAGTGTGAGTTCGGTGGATGTTTGTATTAGTAAGTGGTGGGACAGTAGGAGTGACCGCACGCGAAATGAAAGGGAGCCAACCACTGATCCTGGCTAAGCAAAGTCCCTTTATCTCTCCTCGTCTAATGGTTGCTAAGCTAGTACCAAGCAAACAGCTGAACTACTGTACTCTTGGCGCGGCAGACTGCATTCTTCCTCCCTTTCCACACTCTGTTGCTGGCTCGCCAATGGCGTCCGCAATAAGAAGTTAGCACAGACAGCTTTCTGCGTCCCACCAGGGACGTGGAAAATCCCCCCCACTTTTTATTTAAATTTTATTTTCCCAAGTCTCGGCTCCTTAGAAAAGGTTCATAAACCAGTACTAGAAGATCATATATAAAATCCCATGAACGCACCTTGGAAAGCTGAAGATTAACTGGGATTTTCCCAAGCAGACCTGGAGCCTCAGGAAATGCTGCCTCCCTTCAGGTCACCATGTTGGATCCGAAAGCATTCTTAAGGGGAAAATTTACAGCACTGAGTGTCTACCTTAAAAATGAGGAGAGATCCTAAATAAATAAGCTTAGTCTCCATCTCAAATACCTACAAAAAGAAGAACAATCCAAGCCCAAAGCCAGCAGAAGTCAGTTAAGTAATCAAGATCAGAGCTCAAGTCAATGAAATTGAGAATTAAAAAAAATGAAAAGAATTGATGAAACAAAGCTAGTTCTTCAAATAAATAAGTAAATAAATAAAATTGACAGACCCCTAGCTAATCTCACTAAAAGAAGGAGGGAAATGAAGCACATTAACAAAATCACAAAGGAAAAAAGGAGCAATCACCACTGACTCCACAGAAATCCAACAGATTATGAGAACATATTTTGAAAAACTATACTCCTCTAAATGAGACAATCTGGAAAACATAGACACATATAACATCCCCAAATTGATGCCAAAAATATTGAAATCCTAAACAGCCCAATAACAGGCTCTGAAATACATATAGCAATTAAAAGCCTTCTAAAGGGAGCTGAAGAGGTGGCTCCGTGGTTACGGCACTTGCCCGGCATACACAAGTACACGGGTTCAAACCCCGGCAACCCACATACACAATTAAGTGTCAGAGCAACGAAATTCATGTGAAAAACTCAATAAAAATTGATTCTCTCTCTCTCTCACTGTCCTTCTCTCTTAAAAAAAAAAAAAAAAAAGCCTTCTAAAGAACAGAATCCCAGGATCTGATGGATTCCCCACTGAGTTTTACCACACCTACTCTCCTTATGAAGCTATTCCAAAAATTGAAAAGGATGGAACTCTCCCAAACACTTTTTAAGAGGCAACCACAACTCTGATACCAAAACTCAACAAAGGCACATCAAAAAAAGAAAACTACAGAGCAATATACCTGATGGACAGCTACACAAAAATCCTTAATAAGGTTCTAGCAAACTGCATTAAAAAACACATCAAGAAGATAATTCAGCACCATGTGCACAATGAAGTGTCCGGGCAGTGAAGGACACATGAAAAACTAAATAAAATTGATTCTGTGTTTCTCTCTCTCTGTCTCTGTCTCTCACTGTCCTTTTCTCAAAAAAAAAAAAATAATAATAATAATTCACCATGATCAAGTGGGCAAGTGGGCTTCATTCCAGGTACGTAAGGCTGATTCAACATATGCAAATCAATAAATGTGATTCATCACTTAAACAGAATTAAGGTCAAAAACTGTAAGATCACATCAATTGATGTAGGAAGGCCTTTGATAAAATTCAGCACCCATTTATGCTCAAAATTCTAGAAAAGATAGAGATCAAAGGAACTTAACTATGTAAAGGCCATATCTGACAAACCTTCAGCTAGTATAATACTAAACGGAGAAAGGCTGAAAGTACTTTCACTGAACTTGGGAACAAGACAAGGGTGTCTGCTCTCACCACTTTTATTCCATACAGTTCTCGAGACCCTAGCTGGAGCAATCAGGCAAAAGAAGGAAATCAAAGGAATATGAATAGGAAAGGAGGAAGTCAAACTATCCCTTTTTTGCTGATGACATGATCCTATATCTGGAAGATCCAAAAAACTCCATCAGAAAACTGCTTGAGCTTATAAACAGATTTAGCAAAATGGAAGGCTAAATAAAATCAATAACTTTCCTATACACTTACAATTATCAGGCAGAATAAATAATGATGAAATCAGTTTCATTCAAAATATCCCTAAAAATAATAAAATACTTGGAAATTAATCTAACAAGTGAAATAAAAGACCTCTACAATGAAAATTATCAATCACTGAAGAAAGAATTTGAAGATTTGAGGAGATGGAAATACGTTCCATGCTTGTGATTAGGTGGAATTAATATAATTAAAATGGCCATTCTGCCACTATACAGATTCAATGCAATCCTCATAAAGGTACAAATGTCATTCTTTACAGATACAGAAAAAGCAATTATGAAATGAATTTGGAACCAAAAGCAATCCAGAATAGCCAAAACATTACTAAGCAAGAAAGACTAAATAGGTGGATTCACAATACTAGATCTAAAACTATACTATAGAGCTACAGTAACAGAAACAGCATGATACTAGTATCAATACAGGAATGAAGATCAATGGCACAGAAGACTCTGAGACAAACCCACAAATCTTTAAACATCTGATCTTTGACAAAAGGGGGTCAAAATATAACATGGAGGAATGACAGCCGATTCAACAAATAGTGCTAGACAAACCTGACAGCCACTTGCAGGCAGCTGAAATTAGATCCTCATCTCTCACCTTGCACAAAACTGAATCTAAATGGATCAAGGAACTAGGAATTAAACTAGCCATGATACAACTGCTAGAAGAAAAGTTAGGACCAACACTCCATCATGTGGGAGTAGGCAAAGACTTTCTCAACAAGACTCCCAAAGCAAAAGAAGTAAATTCAAAAGTCAATGAATGGAATGCCGTAAAACTAAAAAGCTTCTGTTCTGCCAAGGAATTGGTCAAAATTGTCAAGAGACAACCTACAAGACTGTCATGGTCTGTAATTCCTCTGACAGGGGACTAATATCCAAAATTTACAAAGAACTCAAAAAACTTAATATCATAAACACAAACAATCCAATGAAAAAAATGAGCCAAAGAACTCAACAGAAACTTCTCAATATAGGAAATCAAGCAGCCAATGAACACATGAGAAAGTGTTCGAAATCACTAATAATCAGAGAAATGCAAATCAAAACTACATTAAGATTTCACCTCACTCCAGTCAGATTAGCAGAGATGAAGAATATAAACACTAACAGATGCTGGAGGGGTTGTGGGGAGATAGGAACACCAGCACACTGTTGGTGGAACTGCAGACTGGTACAGACACTCTGGAAAGCAGTGTGGAGATGCCTCAAAAAATTAAGGATGGATCCACCATACGATCTAGCTATTCCTCTTCAGGGTATTTTCCCATAGGAGTTAGAATCAGCACATTGCAGCAATATAGCAAAATTAATGTCCATAGCAGGTTAATTTATAAGCTAAACTATGGACCCACCCAAATGCCCCTCACTGGATGAATGGATCCAAAAACTATGGTATATGTATATACAATTCTACTCAGCAATTAGAAACAACAATATTGTGGCATTTGAAGGTAAATAGATGGCAATGGAAGAAATCATGTGAAGTTAGCCAAACCCAGAGACTCAAGGGTCGAAAGTTTTCCCTCATTTGTACAGGCTAGAGCAAAACCTAGACCTGGGTGAAAGGTTGTCAGACTCATGCAGTAGACCCTGCAAAGGCATAGCAACACATAGTCTAGGGCAACCACTGATAGGTGGAATGGGGAGGGAATAGGTGGGGGTCAGAGGAGAGGGAGGGAGGTATCTAGGGAGACAATCTACAATGTAGCATATTCTTTACCCCCTGAGATTCCAAATAATACTTATGAAATCATTTAATTCTGTGAAATTTACAATGTAAGCATTTATATCAGTTGTAGGGGTGAAATATAGAAGAATCAAGAGCCTGGGGTATGGGCGATATGAAGGTAATTTTGGTTTAAGAACAAATGCATATCATATTATTACCTTATATGCATTTACGATTGTACAATAACTCAATTCCTTAATAAAAAAATGAAAAAAAGTGAAAAAAAAATCAAGGGGAGATCTGTAGAGGAAAGGCACCAAGGGGTGGGAAGGAGGAAGGGGAGAAATTCTGGGGAGGGATATTGGCCAATTAATGTTATTATATTATATGCATGTGCAAATATTTAACAACTAATCCCACCAATATTTACAGCTATAATGCACCAATGAAAATGTTGAAAGTGGGGGTGGGGAATAGAAACTTGTGCCAGGCATGGTGTGCATGCCGGTAATCCCAGCTGCTTGCAAAGCTGAAACAGGAGGATCACAAGTTGAAGCCTCAGCCTCAGCAACTTAGCAAGGCCCTCAGCAACTTAGTGAGAACCTGTCTCAAAAGGCTAGGGATGTGGCTCAATGTTTAAGCATTTCTAGGTTGAATTCTTCATGAAAAAAAAAAAAGTAACTTAGGTAAAGAAGTAAGAGTTGCATATGTGTACATGTCAGAATACACATACCCCAAGCAGACTTTCCCACCACAACAAAGGGAGGTGGGAACAGCTACAGGTATATTTCTTTAAATAACCCAATAAGAGATAGCAAATCCTAGGCAACACTTGGGAAAATTGTACACATAGTACTTAGCCAGTGAGGAACCAGGGGAGGACCTTGGCACTCTAGGGTATGCGATTTGTGGTTTTTTGTCTTTTTTTTTTTATTATTATCAAAGTTAAACCTGTAATGCAACACATGCATGTTTACTATAACTTAAATTTTACATGTATAAGGAAGCCATCTTAAGTTACGGAACCATGTGATCAGAAAGAAGCAATTAAAAAAAAATTCCATAACAGCTATCCAATTGCAACTGTAGCCCTTTTCTGAACCTGTCCCAATTTTAAATTAGTCAATTGTATAGACTGTAAACTGAGCTTCTCTAATCAGAGACAGGGGCAGTGCTTAGGGATACATACTGGGGGACTGCTCACTCAGGTGTGCTTGCTTGCTGGATTCCCTTTGTGGACAAACCCACCCTTCTACAGAAGTAAAGTTTGCCTTGCCTACCCACTTCCAAAACATGTTTGATTTTCTTAAGGTAACTCAGTATTTTTAACACTTTTATTTCTAACAAGGGGATAAAATGCTGGATGTGGCTGCTTGCTTCCCAGATTTTTTTGGTAGCACACCCTTGTGCAGAAGTAAAGTTTGGCTTGCTTAGCTACTTCTGAGCAAGTGTCTGATTCCTCACAGAACCTCAATATTTCTAACAGACCCTGATGAAAGAAGTTATAGAACACACGCACAAAAAGGGAAGATAATTCTGTTAATGGTTTGGAGGAACTGATATTGTTAAGATGCTTATAGTACTGAAATGACCTGTAACTTCAAAGCAATCTCCATCAAAATGCTAATAACATTCTTCACAGAAATAGAAAACACTCTAAAATTCATATGGAAGTAAAAGAAACCCAGAATAACCAAAATGGACCTGAGCAAAATAGACAAAAAAACAGAGATATCACAATACCTGACTTCAAAATATATTACTATAAGGGCTGTGGATGTAGCTCAGTGGTAGAGTACCTGTCCAACATGTAGTAAGGCCCTGGGTTCAATCCCCAGTATTGCAAAAAAAAAAAATGAAACAAAAATCATACTACAAAACCATAGTAACCAAAACATGGCATAAAAACTGACACACAGATTAATGGGACAGAATAGAAAACCCAGGGGGCTGGAGCATGGCTCGGCGGTTACGGCACTTGCCCAGCATGCACAAATACACAGGTTCAAACCCAAGCACCCAGGTACACAACTAAGTGTCAGAGCAATGAAAGCCATGTGAAAAACTCAAAGATGATTCTGTCTCTCTCTCTCTCACTCACTGTCCTTCTCTCCTTCAAAAAAAAAAAGAACGAAAATCTAGAAATTAAGCCATGTTCATATAGCCAAATGATTTGCAGCAAAAGTGCCAACAACATACCTTGGAGAAAGGACAATAAATAAATGGTGCTGGGAAAACTAGATATCCACATGCAGAAGATTATAACTAGAACCCTTTTCTTCATTTTGTACAAAAATCAACTCAAATGGATCAAAGACCTAAATGTAGACCTGAAGCTGAACTTATTCCAAGAAAACATAAGGAAAATACTTCAAGACATTAACGCAGAAAGTTTTTGAATAAGACTCCAAAAGCTCAGGTAGCAAAAATAAAAATATACAAAGGAATTAAACTAAAAGCTTCCACATGGCAATAGAAACAACTAACAGAAATGAAAACCTACATAATGGGAGAAAATGTTTGTCAACTATTCATCCAACAAGAGATTAAGGTCCAGAATACATAAGCTCAATACCAAAAAAATAAGAATCAATTAAAAATGGGTTAAAAATCTGAACAGATATTTTTCTTTTCTTTCTTTCTTTGGATAAGGGATTTAACCCAGGGGCACTTAACTGCTGAGCCACATCCTCAGTCCTTTTTATTTTTTTATTTTGAGTCAGAGGCTCACTAAGTTGCTTAGGACCTAAGTTGATAAGGCTGGCTTTGAACCTGCAATCCTGCTGCCTCAGTCTCCCAAGTCACTGGGATCAGAGATGTGTGCCACCATACCTGGCTGAACAGATATTTTTCAAAAGACATACAAATGGCCAAGGATGTGAAAAGACAAGGAATATCACTAATCTTCAGCAAAATGCAAGTCAAAACCATAATAATATAGCACCTCACCCATGTAAGAATGGGTAAGATCAAAAAGACTGAAGATAAGAAGTGCAGATAAAGTGGAGAAAAAGGAACATCTTCACACCCTGAGGCTGGAGTGTTGGCTCCGCAGTTACATGCTTGCCTGGCATGTGTGAGGAAGTGAGTTTGAACTCCAGCACCACATACACAACAAAGTGTTGAAGCAATGAAGGCCACATGAAAAACTGAATAAAAGTTGATTCTTATTGTCCCTCTTTTTTAAAAAAATAAATTAGTACACCCTTTAGAAAACATTATAGAAATTCCTTGAAGCACTAAAAATATTACTGGGACTGTCAACAAAACTTGACGGAAAAGAATTCAAGACAAAGGGTAATCTTTAGTAAACATATACATACATATCACACATATATATGATATGCATATAAATATAAAAGGAAAGCAGTTTGAAAACTTGTGACAGCAGCCTGTGGACAATGCAAAAGTGTACCACTAAGGACAAAAGGAGGGACTAATTCATGTAGAGAAAGCTACTGCCCAGATTTGCAATCCAGGCCACTCCTACAAACAAGGGTACAAGTGTGTTCAGTCTTAATTGGCTGGTTTTATGAAGAAGACAAATGGTACCATACTCATTCCTGTGGTTGACATTTACCTCTGATTACAGGCCATACCTCACAGCTCAGTTGGGGGTATACTTTGCCAATGGAAAAAGAAGCATGCCCAGGCAAGGGCCCTGCAGCTAAGGTATTCTTCCAGGAATACAGTTAATACATGGATGTGACCCCATAATTAGCAAATGGCTGTCATGCTCCATTCTGAATTCAGGCTCAGTTAGCCACTTGGGACTCTTCTTGGACATTCAGCTTTTCTTAAAGTTCACAGTATATATCCAAAGGAAATGAAATCAGTATGTCAAAAAACCTCTACACTCCCATTTTAACTTCAATGCCAAGAAACGGAATAAACTTAGGTATCCATTAACTGACAAATGGATAAAAGAAATGTGGTACATATACACAATGGAGTATTAGCCATAAAAATAATGAAATCCCATCATTGGTGGCAAGATGGAAGGACAATATGTTAAGTGAGATAAGCCAGGCACAGAAAGACAAGTACCCCATGATCTCACTTGTCGGGAGCGGGATCCGCCATGCCAAGATGGCGCCTGAGGCTAGGGCCCCACCCAGTTCTTTGAGGAAGTAGAAGCTGGCTGTAGTACGCTTGCGTGGCATTTAGGGAAAAGTCAGAAGCCCATTGGTGCATATGAATCTATTGGTCACGTGTGCTGTGAGCTGTATATATGTGGGCGGATTTCCGGGGAGAGGGAGTTCGGGAAGGAGAGAGTTC
>PVKS010050206.1:0-11630 GCA_004027875.1 Aplodontia rufa
GAAAACCATATTGGCTAACGGTAATAATGGGGTTAGGAAAGAAGAACAGACTTTCAGTTTGTGACACAGATGGAGAAAAAAAAAAGGCAGTTTATTGTTTGAAAGGGGTGAGAAACACTGGCAAATAGGAATCGTGGCTACATTATCACAACTGAAAATTCAGAAAATAGCTAAAATCCTCCTCTCCAGCCTAGAAATAAGATCCACTATTCTAGAGTAGTTTGGATCCTAAGACTCAGCCACATCTGTGGAAACAGATCAAGCACACAGGACCTCCTCACCAGAAAAATAAGGATAAGAATCAAAAGCTAGAAACAACCTGGCTTGGGAAACAGCATTTCTCTACTTCCTTGCCATGAAGCCAAACTTTACTTGTTCAAAGTTGGGCAACCCAACTCTTTCCAAATCAAAAAATGTTTACAAACTGATAAATGGTTAGTTACATCATTAGAGATGTTCTATCCATCAGGAGGCCTGCCCCCCCCCACCCAGTATGCCCTCCCCAGCCTGCCCTGGCAACCCTTACCAGGTAAGCCGGTCATACTCGTTTTCCAACTTGTAAATGAAACTCCCCAGTGAGTTCTTCAGATCAGCCACTTGACTCAACAGTGCATCTAATGATGCCTCAAGCTGCTTCTCCTCTCGCTGCACAAATAGGAACAGGTTGGTTACCCAGATAGATGTGAGAGTGACACATAAAGAACAAATCTGAAAAGCCAAGGTGTTTTCTATCTTTGGTATTTGGGTTATTGACAGTATCAACCCTTAGACTTTTCAACTTGTTCCCCTGACCTGAAGTCCTCCTGCCAACTGATTTTCTTTCCTCCATATTCATGCATGGATTTTCTCACATTTTTTTTTAAGTACATCATACTGTTGAGAAATTTTCACCAGACCTAATCCCTGCAGTGCATTATTGTATGGGTGCCTCTGCAGCACACAATATACCTGCTTCCTCTCTTAGAATCTGCCTTGTGAACCTGGTTATTTTTGTCAACAGCACAATCTCTGGGAAATCTGCCTATACAGAAAGCTTTCTCTGAATACCAGCTCTGCACTCACCCTGCCCTGCCCCTTGGCTCTTCATTTATCTGATGTTTCAACCTTCTCTTTGCTGAGTTAATGTGCACTCATTTATCTCTGCCAATATTCCTGTGCCTCTTTCATAAGCTCTTTGGACCTATAAGTATTTACTGAGAGGCTATCAGGTGTAAGCAAGTGACAAATGAAAAACAAAAACAAGAGAAACTGCACGTATTTAGGAACACCAATTTTAAATTCTGGGAGTCTGTAAGCATTTACTTTTCATTGTTTGAGGCTCCTATTTTACTTTATTTCCTCTCCCTTAACAACTATTGGACACAAGCTGGGAAAAATGATGCAAAACTGTCTTGCAAACCTGGCAATGTGTCTTAGAGGGGCCTGATCCTGGTTCCAACTACAGCCTGAGATTTTTATAAACACTTTAATTTTTGGTCTCCGAGGTCCACAATTCCTTTAGCCCTCGGGCTTCTCTCCCAGATCCCTTGTTTGTCTGCATCCAACAGCTTAGTTCGAGACCTGAGCCAGTTCACCACTTTCTGGAGCCGACTTTCCTTGCATTGAATCTCAGGTTTTCCAAATGACAAACTGATCCTTTCCCGCACTCAGGCAAGTTCGTGCTGCCTCTTGGCCGAATCAGCCCCTCTCCCGTCATCCGCACTCCCTCCAGCGGGCCTCGCCTCCACACTCCCATTCCGCTTTCCCTTAACAGCTGCAGGTTCTGCCTTCTCTTCAGTCCCAACTCCTCACTCTTCTCAGCCAGCCCACTTTCTATCCCGTTATCTCAAACTAGGTAGCTACCAGAAGGCGCAAGTGTTCTCACCTGCATTGCGCGGCGGCGACTGCAGGAACGACTTCCTCTTCCGGTTTCCCAGACAGCTTGCGCCTCTGAGAGGGTTTCATCAACCAATCAGAAAGCGCGAAACTCGGTCTTCCCGTCAACTTCCTGTTTCTTCAGCGCGTCAAGGTAGACAGGTCAGGGGTCAAGAGTGGAACATCCTCCTTGGCCCCGGGCCGGTGCGGGAGGGCTGTGTGATGGCCTCGGATCGCCCGGAGCCGGAGGTGAGGGACAGGCGGGCGCAGTTCTGGGCCCCGAGACTCGACGGGGAGGGTCCGAAGGGCCGATGGGGCTTCGGCCTCCTTCGGAGCCTGGGCCGGGCCGGGTCAGCCCTAAGGCCGGACTCTGAACCGTCTCCGCCGTTCACAATTTCCGTGGGCGACTGTAGTCGAAAATTGCTTTGCTTTGTTTTTGTTTACTGAGATTTCACCTGCGAGGCTGATCCTTTGACCTAATAATAGTAGTATTATCAAAACCTGTGTTTTGAGTATTTCTTGGAGTCTTAGCAGGCAGCACAGGAGACTGACTGCCTTTGCTGGCTTCTGCATTTCTTCAAATTTTGAAATGCAATAAACAGCATCCGTTAATTTAGTTCTAGGGCTCAGATTTTTGGAAAAAAGCATCCTTTGTTTTATGAAAAAAGCATTTGATGAGGAGTGAGTCCTCGGTCCGGTGTTTACACAGCATTTAGCCATCTCTGCAACCTCTGGGATGTGTGTAGTGATATAAATAGCAGTCATTTCTTGTTGGATACTTAACTGTTTGCCAGGCACCTTTTTAAGCGTTTTACCGATTTCATTTTTCTCAACCCTAGGAGGTAAACACCATTATCATCCTTAATTTTTCGGTTGAGGAAACTGAAGCACAGAGCCTTAAGAGAAAAACAAAGTTAACAGAGCTAGTGAGTGAGTGGTCTGGACTCCAAAACAGTTGGGCTGGCCCCATACCTCCTATGTTTGTTTTTGTGGTGGGTATTTTTGTTCTTGGTTTTGGTTTTGTTTCGTTTTTTGCAGTACTGGGGGTGTACACCCCAGCCCTTTTTATTTTAACTTATTTCGTTTTTTTTTAAGGTTTTTTTTCCCCAAAAATACAATATATTTATATTCTGAAAATTAGCTTTACCCCCTAGAGGACCCCCCCCAATTACCCACCCTTGACCCTTCCCCACTAACTTATTTCGTTTTATTTATTTTATGTTTGATCTTGGAGATTGAACTCCCTGATGCTTTACTACCAAGCCACATCCCTGACTCTTCTTGTTTTTTTTTTTGTTTGTTTGTTTGTTTGTTATTTGTTTTAACTCTCAGGCAAGGTCTCCTTAAGTTGCTGAGGGTCTCACTAAGATGCTCAAACTGACCTTTTTACTCCTGATTGGCCGGCCTCAGCATTCCATGTTGCTGGGATTACAGGCATGCACCACCCCACCCACTTCCCAGCCCTTTTAATGTTTTTTATTTTGAGACAGGACCTCACTAAATTGCCAAGGCTGACCTTAAACTTGTGATTCTTCTGCTTCAGCCTTCCAAGTAGCTGGGATAACAGGCATGTGCCACTATACCCAGTCAGACCTTCTCTTCTTAACCATAACGTTTATAGCATAGATGTTAAAGTAACCACGGGATGGCAAGTCTGTACTTCATTGGAATTTGTTGTGATGACAGTCAACATTAAATGTGGTTGGTTATAGAAAACTATGCCCTACTTAAAAGAATCAAACATGTTCACAGCAGTGATGGAGTAGCCCATGCATCAAAAATACCAATTTTGAGAAAAACAAATTTGGAGTATATTTCCATATGGGTTAAAATGGGAGGACATTGAGGGATGTTATGGGGAAATACAACATACTTTTTAGGCAGATAGTTAAAACTATCCTGTCCTACTGAAATTTAATGTAAGTCACATGTGTCTTTTTTTAAGAGTGAATCAATTTTATTGAGTTTTTCATCTGGCTTTGGTTGCTCTAAAACTTCATTGTGTACATAATGCTGGGGTTTGAACCCATGTCCTCACGCATGCCAGGCAAGTGCTTTAACCGCTGACCCACCACTCCAGCCCCACATATGTAGTCTTAAATTTTCTAATAATCACGTAAGGAAATGAAAAAAGCAGATGGCAGCCAAAAGTTAAGTTTTTGTTAAATTCTTTTATTTTTTTTTTAAGTGCTAGAAATCAAATCCAGTGTCTCCTGTACCTGTATGCTAGGCATGCACTGTACCACAGAGCTATGTCTTTAGCCTACATTTGTTAAGTTCTTGATTTGCTTTCTGAAAATTTTGTTTCAAAAGATAAAGGAGCAGACTTTTGTCCCGAACATAAAAAGACTTACTTTTCGAGAAAAAACAGTAAAAAAAAAAAAAAAGTGCATAGTAAGATTGTCAGATTTAGGAAATTATCATGTTCTGTGGGTGTTGCTGTGGACTCAAAATTTTACTGAGTATCAGGGGTAGATACAGAGCAGTGTAAGACAGATGTGTCCACATCTTTTCCCCTATATCTTATTGGTCCATTATAATTGCATAAGAGTGGGATTCCTTGTTACCTATTCGTACATGTACACAATATGACAATGTAATTTGGTCAATGTCATTCTCAAGTGTTTTTCTCCCCCCCCCCCTCTTTTTTTCCCTGGGTCCCTTCTGTCTACTGATCTCCCTTCAGTCTTCATGAGATTCCCACCACCACCTTTCTTTTCCTTTTTCTTCTCTATTGTTCACATATGAGGGAAAACATAATGGACCTTGACTTTCTGAGTTCAGCTTATTTCACTTGACATAATTCTCTCAAGTTCCACCCATTTTCCTGCAAGTGACATAATTTCATTGTTTATGGCTGAATAAAACTCCATTGAGTATATATATACACCACATTTACTTTATCCATTCATCCATTAACAAACAGCTAGGCTAGTAATTTGGCTATTGTGAATTGTGCTGCTGTAAATATATGCATGTATCACTACAGTATGATGACTTCAGTTCTTAGGATAAGTACTGAGGAGTGCTATCACTGGGTTTTAGGGTAGTTCCATTCCTGGTCTTTTGAGGAACCACCATACTGATTTCCACAATGGTTGTACCTAACTTACAGTTCTGCTAACAGTGTGAAAGTGTTCTTTTTTGTCCACATCCTCTGGTATTTATTATTGTTTGTATTGATGGATGCCATTCTAACTGAAATAAGATGAAATCTCAATGTAATTTTTTTAAAACAATTTTAATTTAGGTTTTCATGTGGCCTTTGTTGCTCTGAGACTTTGCTGTGTACGTGGTGCTGGGGTTCAAACTCACATACTCATGTATGCATGGCAAGCACCATAACCGCTGAGCTACCGCTCCAGCCCCTCAATGTAGTTTTGATTTGTATTTCCCTAATTGCTAACAATGTTGAACATTTCCCTTTATATTTGTTGGCTTTTTGTTTTTGTTTTTGGCACTGGGGATTGAACCCAGGAGCACTTAACCACTGAGCTGCATCCCCAACCCTTTTTATTTTTTATTTTAAGACAGGGTCTTACTAATTTGCTTAGGGTCTAAGTTTTTGAGGCTGGCCTTGAATTTGTGATCCTCCAAACTCAGCCTCCCAAGTCTTTGGGATTATAGGTGTGTACCATCATGCCTGTCTTGTATTTCTTCTTTTGAGAAGTGTCTGCTTAGTTCATTTGCCCATTTATAAATTGGTTTTTTTTAGGGTTTTTTTTTTTTGGTGTACATTCTGTAGATTGTCTTCACCTTCTCAATTGTTTCCTTTGCTCTGCAGAAGCTTTTTAGTTTGATTCCTCTTCATTTATTAAGTCTTAGTTGTATTTCTGAACTTTAGAACTTCTGTTAAGTAAGTTGTTGTCCGCACTTTTGTGTTGAAGTGTTGATCCTGCATTTTATTCTAGAATATTTTTTTTCCTGGTCTAATTTCTAATTTTTAATCCACTTTGAGTTGACTGTTAAACAGGGGGCATGCTCCCTTTCTGGAGTGAATAAACATTGAATTATGATGATAATTCACTGCACAGGAGTGAATAAGGATGTTCAACTAGGGTATTTAACCTTCTTCATTAAGAAGTTGAGGCTGGACATGGTGGCGCATGCTTGTTAATCCCAGCAACTCAGGAGACTGAGGCAGGAGATCATAAGTTCACAGCCAGCCTCAGTAACTTTGTAAGGCCCTAAGCAACTTAGCAAGGCCCAATTTCAAAATAAAAAGAGATGGGGATATGGCTCAGTGGCTAAGTACTGAGTTAAATCCTGGGTTAAATCCTCAGTACCAAAAAAGAAAAAAAAATGTTGGGGAGGTAGATCAGAAAGCCTTCTCAGAGAAATGATGTTTAAGTTTACTAAATATCTTAATACTCATGAAATTCTCATGAACTAGACACTATGATTATCCCTGTTCACAGATGAAGAAACTGAGGCACAGAGAGGTTAAGTCTCCAAGCCAAAGTCAAATAGCTAATAAGCAGCAAAACCAGCACTTAGGCCCCTGTTCTCTTAAACTAGAGAGCATGCTCTTACCTGAGCAGTGTGGAGAATTGGCAAGAGGTAAGGCTGAAGAAGATTCAGTGTGAGGCCATGCTAGAGGTTCAGGAAGTGGCATAAGTGTGAGTGATAAAGGAGACTTCAGATAGTTCAGGGCTGGGGGCGTCTACATTATGCTGGAGTCTGTTAATAGAAGACAGCACATGGGTTAGAAAAGGCTCAAAAAATAATTCATCCTTAACCTCAAAGGGACAGATGCAAGAACCTAAAAACACTGATTTAATGAACTGGACCATGTTTTGTTCATCCTTGTGTACACAGTATGCAGCATAGTGTGTGGTAATGTTTTATTCATCTTGGTGTACATGGTATATAGGCCTCAATAAGTACTCCAAAGAATGATAGCCTTTTTTTTTTTTTTTTTTTTTTTACCATTCCTCTGACTGCTTCTTAATTGCAACATCCCCAGGAAGGTATTCTTATCCACATGTCCATCAGTGAAGAATTGAGGTCTGGAAAAATTAAGTAAGCTGTCCAAGATCACCTAGATAACAAGTAATAGAACCAGATTTGAATCCAGGTCTCTGACTTCAAAAGCCTGCTTTGCTGTGTTTGCCAGACTACTCCAAGAATAATGCATTTCAGACTTTAGGGGAATTACTATTGGGGACATGAATCCCCAGCTGAATGTGGATGCTGTGAAAACACAACTAACTCAAATATTTCCCATAACAATATGGAAGGATCCCTTGGGGAGCTTGTTAAAATGCAGGTTCCTGAGCTCTGTCATCTCTTAATTCAGTTGGTCTCTGGTGGTGCCCAGGAATCAAAAGTGCATTATAATAAAATACCACAGGTGATGCCGATGCAGCTTGGTCCTTGGATCTCACTTTGAAAAACATCGTTCTACCTGCTAAAATTATTGTCTTCTAATTCTGATGAAGTGCACTTTTAATGTGAAGAGAGCTTAGGAGGTTTGGGGTATGTAGTTCACTTTAAAGAATTGTGTAATAAGGGAGAATGTTGCGATAAAGCTAAGCAGATGTTTCTGGTTTCAAGAAGGTGGATTCTGTTAGAATTGATTGATGAATTAGACTTCAGGTTAGCCTTGGACATGTTACGTTATCATTTAAAATAAACTTCAAGGGGCTGGTGCAATGGTGGCTTGATGGTTACGGCGCCTGCCTGGCATGTGCAAGTAATGGGTTTGAACCCCAGCACCACATACACAAGTGTTGGAGGCTACATGAAAAACTAAAATTGATTCTCTCTCTCTCTCCCCTTCCCTTCCTGTCTTTCTTTAGAAAAGGAAAAAAAAAAAAAAACAACCTTCAAGGCAGGGTGGAGAAATGGAAGCTGTACAGTAGTGAAATTCCAGCACCTACCAACTAATAATCTGAAGAAAGCTTTCTGGTAGCACAGTGCCTGCCTCCACCCCTGTCTGGCTTACCTCATCCCCTACTTAGCAAACACTGCTCAGTCTCAGCATCCCTTTCTCCTGAGACCCCAGCCTTGGTCAGGTTACTTTGTTACTTGCACATTCTTATCCTTCATAGTATTTATTCAGATTGTAATATTACAGTAAATAGATTAGTTATTTAATTAATGTTTTTGTCCTCCATTATAGAGTAAATTTGCTGAGGAGGGAATTACTACTTTTACTTTCCATTTCATCCTTAGGACCTGATTTTCTTCTTGTCTGTCTTATCCTAAAAGCCCTTTAAAATGCTTGTAAACTTATTGTTTAATTCAGCTGATTTGTTTCTTTTATAAGAAGATTTCCTCAGTGAAAGACAGTGGTAACTTTGCATTCTAGCACAATTTATCTCGTTGGAGACCAGTCTCAGACAGTTTCCAGAATGGTTACTTTGAGTAGTTCTAGTCTAGATCACTGTTGTCTCCCTTTGTTATTAAGGAGTCTTTCAGAATCACGTGGTAGCCAGAGAGAATTCTTTTTAAATACAGACATATAATTACTGCCTTGCCAAAACCCTGTAGCAGCTTGACTTTACCCTTAGGATAAAATCTAAAGTGCTAGCGAGAGCTAGGTGGGTGTCGCACACCTGTAATCCCAGCAGCTCGAAGGCTGAGGCAAGGAGGATCAAAAGTTTGAAGCTAACCTTAGCAACTTAGTGAGACCCTAAGCAACTTAGTAGGACCCTGTCTCAAAACTAAAAAAAAAAAAAAAAAAAAAAAAAAAGGGCTGGGGATATAGCTCAGTGACAAAGTGTCTCTGGGTTCAATCCCTAGTTCCAAAAAACTATTTTTTTAAATAAAATAAAATGCTAGCAAGAACCTACCTCAGCACAGTGTAGGGAAGAAATGTAATGGTAGTATTTCCCAATGTGTGAGCTTAGAGACCTAACATAAAGTGATACAAAGTCACATCAAATCAGTGTTTAAATTGTCTTTTTGTCTTCCTGATTTTGTCAAAGCATTTTTTTCTGCTTATTACCCAATCATGTTCTTTCTTGTGAGGCTTGAAATGTTTTCTGCCCTTTAGGCAAAGATGGTTGAGCCCCTCCCTCCTTTTTTTTTTTTTTCTTTCTTTCTTCCTGTAATACTGGGGATTGAATCAAGGGGTGCTTACCAGTAAGCTATTTGTCCAGCCTCCTCCCCCTTTTTTTGAGACAGGGTATAAGTTGCCTAGGCTGGCCTCAAACTTGGAATCCTTCTATCTCAGCCTCCTCAGTCATGGGGATTACAGGTGTGGGCCATCAGGGAAACATCTCATTTTTGCCTATTTGTCAGTCAGTATAGGTGAATTTGCTCATCATTTGATATGCTCATATGCTTTGGTTTGCCTTCTGACCTCCTATACCATCTACTTAGTAAGTCACTTACTTTTTCAGACTTAAGTTTTCTCCTGTTAAGTGCTTTGTTATAGCTGAACAGAACAGGCTTACTTAGGTTAAAAAAAAAAAACAAAACAGTACAGTGCCTGAAGATAATCTGTAACTTTTATTATGTTCCAGACACTATGCTGAGCACTTCATATAGGTGGTACATCACTTTAGATTGGTAGGATTATTTCCATTTTTTAATGAGGTCACTTAGGCTTAAAGAGATTAAATACCTTTTCTGTAATCTCACAACTAATAAGTAGCTAACTTGGGATTCAGCCTGGGCTGTCTGAATTTGAAATTCTTGCACTTTACCTCTATAAAGTACTATTGAATCTGTTTTAGGTGTTCAGTAGTTGTGAGTTCCTTCTTCTCTTCTACTGTCATCTTTGTCATTTTCCAGTATCTGTTTCCTTTTCTCTTTTTCAACTTTATTTTTTCATCTGGTTTTTGTTCCTCCAACACTTAGTTGTGTATATGGTGCTTCGGTTTGAACCTGGGTCCTCATTCATGCCAGTCAAGTGCTCCAACCACTGAGCCACTGCTCCAGTCCCTGTTAGTTTCTTTTTATCCTGGCCTCTGTCTTAGAAAGGAAGACAGACTTTCTCCATCCTTAGCCACTGCATCTCTGCTGCCCACACTTTTCTCTGACATCAGGCACCCTTCCTTACTGCATTTCAAGGGCCTTTTTTTCTTTTTTTTTTTTTTTTCTCAAGGGCCTTTTCAATCTGCTTTCCGTACATATTTCTCCATTATGGGGCAAAAAACTTTGCTTCCTTTCTCCATGTTTCTCAACAGGCAGTTGTTGGCTTCTGTTCATTTCTCTACCACCACCATCTCAGTCCTCACAGCTGGTGTCCTTCTCCTTACCAGGCAGGGACACAAGGAAGAGAAATGTATGATTTGTCCAGGACAGTAAGAGTAAGGGAGTAAGACATTGGGGAAGCTCAGACCAGTTGATCCTTATTTCCTCTGTGAACAAGTAGGCAAGTTATCTGCAGGGAGTGTAGGAGTTAGGATATTGGAAAATCTGTGGGGAATTGAGAAGGTGGCTGACCAAGGAGAAGTCAAGGGTTGGTGAAGATCTGCTGGAGTTGACATGATGGCAAGGTGACAGTATTTTCCTGTCATAGTACAGTTGCCATGATATACATGTGAAATGAAAAGAATGTCACATTTGTCTCGAGTCAAGGCTTTGGCAGGGCTTGTATATTAGAAGGGCTTGAGCAAGGGAACTGATACTTGTTAGAACATTGTTGAAGTGACCACATCTGAAGCCATAGAGGAAAGGAACTAGAGTGTTGGCAACTGAGAGGTGTATGAGTGGAGATTATGACCTGCAGAGGTTTGGTTTTGAAGTATTCGTTTGGGAGGCTGGCCATTAACTCAGTGACTATTTCTTTAGGGCCTGATATTGTCAAGTCTTTGGAGGAACCATCCAGCATTCATGTAATGTATCAGGGACTTACTGAGTATTGACTTTGAATCAATTTGCCAAGTACAGGTGCATGAAAAATAGAACAAGACATAATCTTTGCCCTCAAGAGCTTATAGTTTATAAGAGAAACACATTAAACATTTGTGGAAACATAATGTGGAAAGGTCGTCTTTGTGGAGTTCTGTTCAGAGTGAATAGGAACAGAGGGTTAAGAATCAACTCTCTGGTAACACCTTGCATGGTGGCTGCCTTGCCTCTCACAAAGTGTAGCTCTCTGGATGTGTTACTTGCATAGGACCTGTGTATACTGTGTGTACTGCAACTGAGTGCTTTTTCTTTTAGATTTATTAATATTCCTGTCCTTAGGTGGAAGAAGCTGGGCAGGTGTTCCTGTTAATGAAAAAGGATTATCGAATCTCCAGAAATGTTCGCCTGGCTTGGTTTCTCAATCATCTGCATCAAACCGTGCAGGCCACACCCCAGGAGTTGCTGGTGAGGCCTAGGGACAGGCATAAGGGGTTGACCCAGAAGGATCTGTTTTGTCAGAGTGTACTGGAAACAGGAAGGGGAGACTTAACACTGGAGATGGGGGGCCCGTTGACTTTGCCCACGAGAGAATTCCCTAAGGGAAATCTGATTAATAATTTTTCCAGATAATTGGGGGAAAGAGTAGGTGATTGGTTTATGGGAAGCAGAGCCAGTAAGTGAGTTGTTTTGAAATATAAGGCAGTTCTAGGGAGCACTTTATTATAGTATTTGAACCACATAACACACTTTAGATTGGAAGTAGGATTATTTCCATTTTACAGATGAGGACACTGAGGCTTAAAGAAGTTAAATGCCTTTTGTACACTCTCACAGCTAATAAGTGGCTGAATTGGGATTTTGGGAAGAAAGCGTTGACTCTTTCCTGATCCTTTTCTTCTTATCTGTCTTAATTGTCAGCTTCAGTCTGAGCAGGAGTTGGAAGTCCTCAGTGTCCTGCCTCCTGGGTGGCA
>PVKS010050207.1:0-11652 GCA_004027875.1 Aplodontia rufa
AGGATGTAAGGGCTATGCACCAACATGTGGCCTTCCATTTGCACAGCCTCTGGGCAAAGTAAACATATGAGACCCATCCTAAATTATGCAGGGCACTCTTTTCTGTGACTGCTGCAGGAACAGTTGGCTCCCTACTGCTAGGTCTCTGTGCCCAAACCTTTTGTCATTTTAAAATCTTTTGCCTCTCATATGTAACTTCTTGTTCATCTTGTGGAAACCACAGAAGTGACCCAAAACATTCACTTTGAGTCAAGCATTCCAATTCTTTCCAAAGTGCACTAATAGCACAGCTCTTCAGTTTGGTAATTCTGAGGTCCAAAACAGTGTTTGTCAAAATGACGGAGCCAATGTAAAGGGCTTGTGAATATTTCTGATAAGTTCTTATTTCCAAGTTCTGATCTCTATGTGTCAAGAGATCATGTTGTTGTAGATTACTTTATCTTAGGGTATGTAGCATTCCTTTCTAGTCAAAAATCAGCAGGAGGTTAACTACTTCCTGAAACTGTTGAAATTCAGTTGGTTTGTCACAGCTTTCATGGATTTGCTATGAGGCCTGTCATCCTCAAAATTCTTTTGTCATTTATTGCTCTCTCCCTCTCAATTGATTCAACTTACTGTCCTGTAGTGCTCACAAGTCACATTCATTGAGTCTGAACTCCCTTTCCTGGCTTGGCACATACAAGATGCACAGCTGCCTAAACAGTTTTTTCTCTCTTCATCTTGTTTCACAGAACCTTGGAACATTTCTAGTACAGTGAATTTTTCCTGTGCTACAGCATCACCCCAACTCCCATGACACCTGTATACTCTGCTTGTGCTACTCAGTGATAGATAATTCATCCCTTATCATCCCCATGCCCACTAACAGGCTTTCCTTTATTAAACTCCTTGAGCTTGAAGTTGTCTCTGTGTGCTGGGCTAGTTATGAACACCTTCAGATTGTATTTACTAGACGTTGCTGATTTCCTCTTGTCTGTAGTTGAAGAGCTATGCATGTCTCCCTCTATTTGACACATGCTCTCTTAATATGTGCCCTGAGTTGTACTGTTTATTTTGGTGTAATTAAGTATATTTCTTTGTGCATGTTTGAGATTTTGTTACATGTTGGTATAAAATGTGGCTTTTGCTGCTTACAATTCTCAGGGATAGACTTAATTTTGCTAAATGATTCTTTCTGCTTTAAGGTATGTAGACCTAAAACCATCTCTTGAACACTCTAATTTTTTAAAATTTTATTTCTTGAGGAAGCATTATTTTTAGAGTGATTTTTTTTCTGTATTTTTTTTCATTTTACACTTAAAGAGGAGGACTGTCCCACATCACAAGGTGGGTTTTAGTGAGGGAAGTTGGCTCAATGGCTCCCAGGGTTGATTGGGCTGACCAGTGAGAAGTGGAGCATTTTACACCTCGATGATTTTGGTCAGACCCTCCTGTCAAGATGGATGGCACCTTCATAAGGACATCTTTGATTCTCTGAACACCTCCTGTCTCTCTGGCTTCCATCTCACCACCACTGCCCCAACAGACTTCCCATGGGCCTCACAGAGCTGTCCACCCCTGGAAGAGAAGCAGAATGTGATTACAGCATCCTGGTGTACATGTCCACCATTCCAGACTGGCTTCTACCACTGCAAATATGTGAATGGGTGGTACAATTTCCACTTTCATTTTCTTACACACCATCCCCTGATTTATAAATACCCAGCATGAAGAGGCTTTTCTTCCATGCAAAGAGCAATAAACTGGATTTTTTTGTGCCTGTGTGGACAGCCTCATTTTCCAGCATGCTGTGATTTGATCATGTGATGTAAAAATTTGTGTTTTATAAAATTTACTATGTTTTCATTTCTCTACTTTCAATTATATCCATTTGAACAGTACCTGAATAAATGAGAAGCTTCTATCATTGACCTGTACAGGCCGTTACTCAGTGGAGGCCATGTGTCCTCTTCCCATGTGGTGGCCCTGGTGGTGTCACACTGGGTGCTACATTTCCTCATCTCCACGTGTCTGTTCCCTGCTGTGCTCCTGATCACTTCTAACACAGTGCCTTTTCTTTTCTTTCCTCTCTTTCTCACAGCCTCATCTCCTAAGCCTTTCCCTCCTCCTGGTTCCTCCTCCCTGTCCTGTCTGGGTTCCAACTACTCTTCCTCTCCCCAGAGTTCCTGGTAAGGCTTCGGCTCAGAGCGTTATAGCTGCACCCGGGTTGCCTTGCTGCCACCGTTCTTGAGCGACCAAGCACAGCCTTTGTATGCCCTCAGTTTTCTTCAGAAAGGGTTGTTATTGATCCGTGAGGGACATTCTGTCATGAACTAACTATATTTCAATGGTTCCTCCTGCTAATGCCATTAACTTGGTATTTAAGTCTTCAACATTTGAAAGACCTGGGTCAAATGGTGAGATTCTCAGAAACTAAACCTTCAGAGACTCCAGGCCTCCCTGCCTGGATTTCCTCTGAAATATGTGCAGAGCCTTTGGCCAAGCTCCATGGCCAAGGAACAGAGTTGGCTTCTGGAAAACACACCTCCAGCTACACCTCCCTAGCTTGGGTCCCAGCATCAAAATTAACAAGTGTAATAAATACACAGGAAAGCCAAATGAGTAATTATTTTCCATCTTCCAATGAAGGATGAGTAAGAACTAAGACAAAAGATCATTAAAGCTGGTGATTAATCCACGTATAGGCATACAGGAAAATTCGCTGTTTTGCCCAAACCAAAAGTTTGCTGAAGTCACTGAAAGGAAACACACAGAAAAAAAAGACAACCACGTAGCAGACTCGGGTCAAAATGGAAAGAATGAACAAGAGGAAGGTACTGTTACAAAAAGTCTTTAGGGACACATTTTGATTGTTCAGCTCAAGGAATCCTTAGCTGTGTGGAAGCACACGCTTTTGCGTGTTCCCCTACACACTCACACACACTAAAACTAAGATTAAATCATTTCTTATCATTTAAGGAAGAAAAAGTAAAATGTCAAAATCACCATGAATTAGAAATACAGTTGAATACAGTCACACACCTATCAATAGGAGGTTTTAGGTTTTGGTAATGTGTAAGAAGCAGTATATGCTCTCCAAATTAATACGGCAATTGAAGCCTTCAACACACTTCTTGAAAACAAAGCTCAGGTTCCCTGGATACCGGACTCTTTACCCTTCCCACAAACTATTTCCACCAACCTGCAATGGCCTGGCCAACACCCCCGCACACTCCCCAACTCATAGACCCCCATCCCTACCTGGACACCAAGTGAAGGTACCAAGCACAAACTAAGAATCTCAGAAACATCATGCTAACCTTCAGTCTCTACCTCCTCCACCAGCAAAGAGTGCCTCTCCTTCACTTCTTGAGGTTACCCATATCGCCTCTGATCCCAGCATTTATCATGCTCTCCTCAGCCCACTCCTAGCTTGACACACATGCCCTCTCTCTACCTCTGTGCACACTGCAGGGCTCACTACCTGATGCTGGGACCAGCCATGCAAGATGATAGCCCAGGCTACTGGTGCACACAAGTCCAGGCTCAAATGAGGTAAACACAGGCTTGTTTCAGGAGGCCAAAAACATCCAGCATCCACCAATAAGACAAGGAGTCAGGGACAGCAGTGCAGCACATCAGTCCAGGATTGGGATGCCTCTTCCTCTATACATCCAAACCTTGCATGGAAGGCTGCTGTGTGAACAATCTAGGGCCATTGCTGCCCCCTTGGAAGTACACCTTGCAAAATCATGCAACAAGCCTCTGCTGCAGTAGCCCATGCACCAACAACCACTGCATGACCTTGTGTCCTCAATGCTCAAGCCATCCATCCCACACCCAGCAACTGACCTGGTCCCTGAAGGCCTCCCCTGACCAGGAAGCACATGCGCTCCCCCATTCCTTGCCCACACTGAAACATCCCTACCTTCTACTGAGGCTCTTCAAGATCCTGTATGTCTATCGTTGGATGTCAAGGAAGTTAAATTCATCAACTGCTTGCCTCGTTGGGCCAGCCACATGCAAGGGGGACTGCCACACTCTCAAGGCCACAGCCGAAAATTAGGAAAACTCATCAGTGCAGTAATAAGAAAGAGGATCCCTGTGTGCCCTCCCCTACCGCTTCAAGTGTCAACATTCTCTTCTTTAGTTTTCCGGGGATACGGAGGACAGCAGAAGCATGTCCTCTTCCATGCCTCCGGGTATTCTTCGGAAGTCTCCTGG
Organism: Aplodontia rufa; assembly: GCA_004027875.1. Lineage (NCBI taxonomy): Eukaryota > Metazoa > Chordata > Mammalia > Rodentia > Aplodontiidae > Aplodontia > Aplodontia rufa. Next base: position 4,204 of record PVKS010050207.1, read on the forward strand.
ATGAAAACCCTCTGCTTTCAAAAAGCGCTTGTTTCATGTGCACTGACTTGAGGGCCTAGTGACCACTGGACATCCGAGGGTGAGGCCATGGGCAGGGCTACGGTGGCTTGGGTCGAGTGTGTGTGGCCAGTGACAGGCATGGATTCCACCCCTGTCACCTATAAACAGGAGAAATCAGAACATCAATGCACACCCTTTTGATTGCACTCAGAATTTACTTGGTCATACATGCTAAACCGCTCAGAGATGCTCACAGTGTCTTTGGGATATTTGCCCCTCAGGGTTCTCTGCAGGACAAAAAAGCTGTGCAGGCATCAGAAATTTCAGGCTATGCAGAAGAGCCAGGCTGTAAGGCGGATTCAGGGAAGATGTAAGAAATGGGTGCAAACTTATGAAAGTGGAGCTTGGAGCTCAGATAGGGAGCCAAGAATCCCAAAATCAAAGGGTTCTGGGCAGCAATGACAGGTTCACTGAGCAAGGCTGCACCTAAGGAAGTGTTGAAGTTCACAGCCAACTTGGAGGAAGGAATTTCAATCCGATGGGCATGATGGAGTCCATACTGGGTCCATATAATGGAGGTGAATGCAGATGAGCCTTGATGGACGGAAAGGGAAGCAGTGCGGGCTGGACAAGTTCTGTGATTTTAGCAGCATTATGCAGCAGACTTGACCCAGAGAGACCAGGCCTAACTCAGAAGACTGTGGTGCTTGCCTTACATCATTTCCTTAAAAAAAAAAAAAACTCGAACTCCCTCTTTTCATTATTCACATAATTGTGGAGTAAGCACTCTTCCAAACATGCATCCAGGTGTTGGACCCATTGGGAAACACACACATGCATCGTGCTCTCTTTCTACTCCTGTTGAAGGGTTGCTTATGGTTACAACAAATTTTCTCTTGACACACTTCTGAACCACATTCGTTATCATCTTTCCACGTAGTGTGTTCAATCATTTACCTGCGTTTCCAGGACCAAGACACAATCCTTGATTTCTAAACTTTCTCATCTCTCTTGTCCCACCTTTCCCATCTCAGACTTTCTGCGCATGATGACATTCTTCCATGAATAAAAACAAAAGGTTGAAACATGTGTAGTTATTTATTTCACCCTGAAACCACCAGCAGGTGCCACTGCTGCTTCTTCCAGTGGACCCACAAATCCCATCTCTTCTCTTGATAATCACTTACACTCCATTTCAAACACTCACCTCACTCGCGAGCAATAGCACTGTCCTTTAGATTGCCTGGCTTGCAACCAATGGACATGTACTCCTCAGGGATTTGCAAGCAGGGAATTGCAACATCAAATCATGGCCAGATATGGGTGCCTAGTGAATTTCTGGGAGCATTCTGTTTTTGAACATGCATGGTTCTTGAGAATACTCATAGTGCAAGGAAAAACTTCATATGCCCAAAGTTTTCTTCTGGAAGGGTTGTGGTCGATTAGTGAGGGACATTCTGTCATGAACTAACTCCATTTCAAAGGTTTCTCCTGCTAATGCCATTTCCTTGATAATTAAGTCTTAACCATTTGAAAGAACCGGGGTAAATGGTGAGATTCTCAGAAACTAAACTTCTGAGACATCAGGCCTCCCTGCTTGAATTTCCTCCGAGATATCTGCAGAGCCTTTGGCCAAGCTCCATGACCAAGCAGCAGAGTTGGCTTGTGGAAAACACACTTCCAGCTACACCTCCTTAGCTTGGGTCCCTGCATCAAAATTGACAAGTGTAATAAAAAAGCGACAGCCAAATGAGCATTGTGTTCCATCTTCCCATGAAGGATGAGTAAGAACTAAGACAAGTGATCACTAAAGTTGGTGAATATTCCACGCATAGTCATATAGGAAAATCCTCTGTTTTGCCACAACCAAAAGTTTGCTGAAGTCACTCAAATGGAAACAGACAGAAAACAAAGACAACAACTTAGCAGACTCAGTTTTTTATGGATCTCCCACATTTTTACAGCTAACTAAACAGACTCAGAATCCTTGAGCCTTAATACACATTGCACACAGTATACTGCATATTGTCAACAAAATATCATGTTGCACTCCGTGTGGACATATAGCAGTGGAGGGACCTCTGGTTATGGGTCAAAATAGAAAGAATGAACAAGAAAAAGGTAGTGTTACAAAAAGTCTTTAGAGCCACATTTTGATCATTCAGCTCAAGGAATCCTAAGCTGTGTAGAAGCACACACGTGTGCATGTTTCCCCACACACTCACACGCAATATATTTCAGATTAAATCGTTACTTATCTTTTAAGGAAGAAAAGGTAAAATTTCAAATTCACCATTAATTAGAAATACAGTTGTATACAGGCACACACCTATCAATACGAGGATTTAGGTTTTGGTAAAGTGTAAGAAGCAGTACATGCTCTACAAATTGATACTGTAATTCAAGCCTTCAACACACTTCTTGAAAATAAAGCTCAAGTTCCCTGGACATCAGTCTCTTTACGCTTCCCACAAAATACTTCCACCAACCTGCAATGGCCTGGCCAACACCCCCACACACTCCCCAACTCGGAGACACACATCCCTACCTGTATCCCAAGGGAAGGTACCTAGCACAAACTAAGCTCCCTGAAACATCATGCTACCCCTCAGTATCTACCTCTTGCACCAACAAAGAGTGCCTCTCCTTCTCATCTTGAGGCTACCCATATCGCCTCTGAACCCAGCACTTATCCTGACCTCCTCAGCCCTCTCCTAGCTTCACACACATGCCCTCCCTCTACCTCTGGGCAAACTGCAGACCTCACTACCTGATACTGGGACCAGCCTTGCAAGACGGCAGCACAGGCTACTGGCACAAATATGTCCAGGTTCAAACCAGGACAACGTAGGCATGCTTCAGGAGGCCAAAAACATCTAGCGACCAAAAAGCAGATATGGAATCATGGACATTAGTGCAGCACACCAGTCCAGGTTTGGGCTGCCTCTTCCTCTATACATCCCAACCTTGCATGGAAGGCTGCTGTGTCAAAAATCCAGGGCCATTCCTGCCCCCTTGAAGGTACACCTTGCAAAATCATGCAACAAGCCTCTGCTGCAGTAGCCCCTGCACCAACAACCACTGCCTGACCTTGTGTCCTCAATGATCAAGCCATCCATCCCACACCCAGCAACTGTTCCTGGTCCCCGAAGGCCTCCCTTGACCAGGAAACACATGCCCCGGCCAATTCATTGCCCACACTGGATCTTCCCTACCTTCTGCCGAGGCTCTCCAAAACCCTGTAGGACTGCCGTTGGATGCCAGGGAGATCAAACTCACCCACTGCAGGTCTGGTTGGGCCAGCCACATGCAAGGGGCATTTCCACCCTCGCAAGGCCTGTGCTGGAAACATTGGAAAACTCACCAGTGCATTAACAAGAAAGAGGATCCAGGTGTGAACTCCGAAGCTGCTTCCAGTGTCAATATTCTATTCTTCAGTTTTCCGGGACACAGAGTACAGCAGAAGCATGTCCTCTTCCAGGCTGCTGGTCTTCTTATGATGCCTCCTGGATGAAATTCCTCCGCTTTCAAAAACCTCGTGTTTCACATGCTCTGTCTTGAGGGAATAAGGCCCACTGGATGTCTGAGTGTGTGGCCAAGTGGGGGGGCATGGCATCTTGGGGTGAGAGAGTGTGGTCTGACACAGGCATGAATTTCACCCCCCTGTCACAATGGAAAAAGGAGAAATGAGGACATTAATGTACAACCCTTTGATTGCATTCAGCATTTCCTGGGTCATACACAGTACAGCGCTCAGAGATGCTCACAGTGTCTTTTAGGATAATCGCCCCTCAGGGTTCTCTGCAGGACACAAATGCTGTGCTGGCATAGGAGACTTTTAGACTATGCAAAAGAGCCAGGCTGTAAGGCCGATTCAGGGAAGATGTAAGAAATGGGGGCAAACTTACAAAAGTGGTGCTTGGAGCTCAGACAGGGAGCCAAGAATCCCAGAAATATTGGGGCCTGGACAGCAATGACAGGTGCACTGAGCAAAGCTGCCCCTAAGGCAGTGTTGAAGTTCACAGCCAATTTAGAGGAAAGAATTTCAATCTGAAGAGAGACATAAAGTCCATACTGGGTCCATACCTTGGAAGTGAGTGCAGATGAGCACTTAGGGCACCTGCTATGGACCTAAAGGGAAGCAGTGCTTGGTGGCCAAGTTCTTTGATTTTTGAAGCATTTTGCAGTAGACTTGACCCAGACAGACCAGGGGAAATTCAAAAGACTGTGGTGCTTGCCTTACATCAGTTCCTGAAAAAAATTCTTGAACTCCCTCTGTTCATTATTTGCATAATTGTGGAGTAAACACACTTCCAAACATGCATCCAGTTATTGGACCCAATGGAAATACACACCTGCATCGCAATCTCTTTCTACTCCTGTTGAAGATTTGCTTTTTGTAATGACAAATCTTCTCTTGACACTCTTCTGCCCCACATCTATTGTCATCTCTCCACGTAGTGTGTTCACCCATGTACCTGCGTTCCCAGGACCAAGCCACAACTCTTGATTTCAAAACTTTCTCATCTCTCTTGTCACACCTTTCCCATCTCAGTCTTTCCATGAATGATCACATAACTCCATAAAGAAAACAAAAGGTTGATGCATGTGTAGTTACATTGTTTCACCCTGACACCACCAGCATGCGCCACAGCTGCATCTTCCAGTGTCCCCACAAATGCCCTCTCTTCTCTCCATCATCTCTTAATCTCCATTTCAAACATTCACTTCACTTGCGAGCAATAGCACTGTACTTAGATTGCCTGGCTTGCACCCATTGGACATTTACTCCTCAGGGAATTGCAATCAGGGAATTGCAACATCAATACATGGCCAGAAATGGGTGCCTGGTGAATTTCTGTGAGCTTTCTGTTTTTGAACATGCATGCTGCTTGAGTATAATCATAGTGCAAGGAAAAACTTCATATGCCCTCAGTTTTCTTCTGGAAGGTTTTTGGTCGATCCGTGAGGGACATTCTGCCATGAACTAACTCCATTTCAAAGGTTCCTCCTGCTAATGCCATTACATTGCTAATTAAGTCTTCACCATTTGGAAGACCCGGGGCAAATGGTGAGATTCTCAAAACCTAAACTTCGGAGACACCAGGCCTCCCTGTTTGGATTTCCTCCAAGATATCTGCAAAGCTTTTGACCAATCTCCATGGCCAAGGAGCAGAGTTGGCTTAGAAAACATATCTCCAGCAACACCACCCTAGCTTGGGTCCCAACATCAAAATTAACAAGTGTAATAAATACCCAGGAAAGCCTATTTAGCAATTATGTTCCATCTTCCAATGGAGGATGAGTAAGAACTAAGACAAATGATCATTAAAGTTGGTGAATATTCCAAGTATATGCATATAGGAAAATCCTCTCCTTTGCCACAACCAAATGTTTGCTGAAGTCACTCAAGTGGACACAGACAGATAAAAGACAACCACTTAGCAGACTTGGCTTTTTACGGATCTCCCACATTTTTAAGGCAAACTTAATGGATTCAGAAGCCTTGAGCCTTAATACATATTGCACACAGGATACTGCATATCATTACCAAAATGTCATGTTGCACACCATGCCGACATAGAGCAGTGGAGGGACCTCTGGTTATGGGTCAAAATGGAAAGAATGTACAAGAAATGGAAGTGTTACAAAAAATCTTCAGGGCCACATTTTGATCGTTCAGCTCAAGGATTCCTTAGCTGTGAAGAAGCACACGCGTGTGCGCGTTTCCCCACACACTCACACACACTATATCTAAGATTAAATCATTATATATCTTTTCAGTAAGAAAAGGTAAAATATCAAAATCACCATAAATTAGAAATACAGTTGAATACAGTCACATACCTACGAATCAGAAAATTTGTGTTTTGGTAAAATGTAAGTAGCAGTACATGCTCTCCATAGTGATAATGCAATTCAAGCCATCAACACACTTCTTGAAATCAAAACTCAGGTGCTCTGGACACCGGTCTCTTTACGCTTCCCACAAAATACTTCCACCAACCTGCAGTGGCCTTGCCAACACCCCCACACACTCCCCAACTTGGAGACATACATACCTACCTGTATCCCAAGGGAAGGTACCAAGCACAAACTAAGACTGCCAGAAACATCATGCTACCCCTCAGTCTCTACCTCCTGCACCAACAAAGAGTGCCTCTCCTTCTCTTCTTGAGGCTACCCATATCAATTCTGAACCCAACACCTCTCCTGGCTTCCTCAGCCCTCTCCTAGCTTCACACACATGCCTTCCCTCTATCTCTGGGCACACTGCAGGCCTCCCTATCTGATGCTTGCACCAGCCTTGCAAGATGGCACCCCAGACTACTGACGCACACAAGTCCAGGCTTAAACCAGGGCAACGTAGGCATACTTCAGGAAGCCATAAACATCCACGGGCCACAAATCAGACAAGGAATCAGGGGTAGCAGTGCAGCACACCAATCCAGGTTTGGGGTTCCTCTTCCTCTAACATCCCAATTTTGCATGGAATAATAATCCAGGGCCATTCTTGCCCCCTTGCAGTTACACCTTGCAAAATCATGCAACAAGCCTCAGCTATAGTACTCCCTGCACAACCACTGCCTGACCTTGTGTCCTCAATGCTCAAGCCATCCATCCCACACCCAGCAACTGTTCCTGATCCCCGAAGGCCTCCCCTGACCAGGAATCACATGCCCTCCAACATCCCTTGCCCACACTGGAGCTTCCCTACCTTCTACCGAGGCTCCCCAAGATCCTGTATGTCTGCTATTTGATGCCAGGGAGGTCAAACTCGTCCACTGCAGTTCTTGTTGGTCCAGCCACATGCAAGGGGGACTGCCACCTTTGCAAGTCCAAGGCCGGAAACATTGCAAAACTCACCAGTGCAATAACAAGAAAGAAGATCACTGTGTGTCCTCCCCTGCTTCTTCCAGTGTCAACATTATTTTCTACTTAATAAACTCCCCAACCACTGTCTACACCAGGACCACTCCCACCCCAGTACGCCCTAACCTGTTGTCTTACCTAGAACCCATCAAACCCTCTGTCCTGTTCAGGTCCCCTCCCACTAGCTATCTTCTCCAGGACACCCCCACCCTCTCTCTACCCCAGATACCTCCTACCTGCTGTCTACCCCCGGACTCACCCAACTCGCTTTCTACACCGGGAAGATCCCCATCTGCTGTCTAGCCAAGTACCCCCGCATCATTTATCTACCACAGGATCCGTCCCATCTGCTGTCTACCGCCTGATGCCTTTCACCCACTCTCTACCCAAGGATGTATCCAAATCCGATCAGTGTGTAACCCAAAACTCTCCCATTGCTGTCTACCCTAGGATGCACCCCACCCGCTCCTACCTGAGGACTCCCCCACTCGCTCTCTACCACAGGACACACAGTACCCTATGTTTAACCCAGGATTCCCCTCACCCCCTATGTTCCCCAGAACACCCCCCACACAC
>PVKS010050208.1:0-11656 GCA_004027875.1 Aplodontia rufa
AAGAAACTAAACACCAAACTCACAAACAAAACAATCAATTAATGGGCTACTGATCTTAAAAGAAACTTCTCACCAGTGGAAGTCCAGAAAGTACATAAATATGTGAAAAAATGCTCTAATCATTAGCTATAAGGGATATGCAAATCAAAACTTCAAGGAGATACTACCTCACTCCTGTTAGAGTGGAAGAAATGAAAAAGTCTAACAACAACAGATGCTGGAGGGGCTGTTGGAAAAGAGGAACACTGTCACACTGCTGGTGGGACCGCAAACTGGTTCAGTCACTATGGACAGCAGTGTGGAGAATTCTCAAAAAATTAAGGATGGAACCACCTTATGACCCAGCTATTACTCCTGGGAATTTTCCCAAAAGAGTTAGAATCAGTGTATTATAGTGATGTGGTTTCATCAATGTTTATAGCAGCTCAATTTACTATATCTAGATTATGAAACCAACCCAGTTGCCCCTCACTCGATGAGTGGATACAAAAACTTTGGTACTTATATACAATGGAATACTACTCGGCCATTAGAGAAGACAATATTATGACTTTTGAGATCAAATGGGTGGAGATGGAAAGAATTATGCAAAGTGAAGTATCTCAATGTCAGAGACTCAAGGGCCGAATGGTATCTCTCATCTGTGGAGGCTAGAATACATGGGGAAGCAGTAAGATAGATGGCTAAGCTAATGATAACTTCAAATTTTATGATTCTCAGCGCAACCTGGAGATGACTCCCTAGGATACTTGGAGGCGTAGGGAGGGGAACGGGGCGGGAGGGTGTAGGAAGAACTCTTAGCAGACTGGAGAATGGGAATATGGGGGAATCATCTCAGAAGGAGATCTCTGACCTCTATAAGATATCCATTTAACTCAGAGGTTCTTCTGGAGGAAACAGCAACAGGGGAAAACCAAGCTGGGCATCCATGATATGGCATTAGCCCTGGATAACTAAGTATATAAACAATGGTTCTCAAATATTTGATAATGTTTCCCCCTCTATTGTATCTCTATATCCATCAAATAAATAAATAAATAAAGCGTGGTAAAAATCAGTGGGGAAGCCATCAGGTGCTGGGCTTTTCTTCTTTGGTAGACTTTTAACTGCAATATGGATTTCAGTGCCTGTGATTGGGCTAATTAGGAATTCAGTATCTTCCTGTATCAATTTTCTGCTGTTGTATGTGTCAAGAAATTTATCCATTTCTTCCAAATTATCAAATTTGGAGGAATATAAGTTTTCAAAATATTATCTTTTAATTTGTTGGATTTCCATGGTGTCAGTGATGATCACTCCCTTTTCATTGGAGATTTTATTGATTTGCTTCATTTCTTTCCTTCTTTTAGTTAGATATGCTAGGGGTATATTTACCTTGTTTGTTTTTTCAAAGTACCAACTCTTTGTTTCATCAATTCTTTCTATTGTTTTCTCATTCTCAATTTCATTGATTTCAGTTCTGATCTTGATTATTTCCTGTTTTCTGCTGGCTTCGGGATTAGATTGCTGTTCCTTCAGAAGGGCTTTATGATGAAGAATAAGCTTATTTATTTGGGGTCTCTCTTCATTTTTAATGTGGGCACTCAGTGCTATAAATTTTCCCCTTAGGAATGCTTTCATGCTGTTCCAGAGGTTTCGATACGTTGTGTCTTCATTTTCATTCTCTTCCAAGAAGTTTTGACTTTCTTCTCTCATGTCTTCATTTAATAGGGTATTATTCAATCTCCATGAATATGTGGGTTTTCTGTTATGATTTATGCTGTTAATTGCTAGGGTCATGGCATTGTGGTCTGAGAGGATACATGGAATAATTTCCACTTTTTTATATTTGCTGAGATTATCTTTATGAATGAGAATGTGATCTATTTTGGAAAAGGATCCATGTGCTGCAGAGAAGAAGGTGTATTCTGCTAACTTGGGATGGAAAATTCTATATGTGTCTATTAAGTCCATTTGATTTATGGAGTTATTTAGGCTGATTATTTCTTTATTGCTTTTATATTTTGATGATCTGTCTAATGGTGACAGCAGAGTGTTGAAGGTCTCCCAGTATTATTGTGTTGAGGTTCACGAGAGGTTTGATATCATGGAATAATTTATTCACATAGTTGAGTGCACAGTTGTCTGGAGAGTAAATATTAACTATGGTTATTTCTTCCTGTTGTAGGGTTCCTTTTAGTACTAAGTAGTGGCCTTCTTTATCTCTTCTGATTGATTCATGCTTGAAATTTACTTTGTTGGATATAAGTATAGAGATGACAGCTTGCTTTCTTGGTCCGTATGCATGGTAGATTTTTTTTCCCATCCTTTCACCCTTATCTGTAAGTGTCATTGCCTGTTAGGTGAGTTTCTCAAAAGCGGTATATTGTTGGATTTTGTTTTTTGATCCAGTCTGCAAGTCTGTGTCTTTTGAGTGGTGCATTTAAACCATTCACATTCAGTGTTAAAATAGAAGTGTATAATTGGTTCATGGTCATTGCATCTTATTTAGCTAGTTCTGTGGTTGTCTTGGTTAGGTATTGATGGGTGATGATACTTTTACTGAATTTCTTCAGTTTGTGGGTTTTGGGTATAAATTATTTCTTCTTCTGTCTGGAGTGTTTCCTTGAGAATTCTTTGTAGGGTGGGTTTTCTGTTTACAAATGCTGCCAGTTTTGTCTTATGAAAAGTTCTCACTTCTCCCTCAAATTTGAAGCTGAGTTTTGCCAGGTATAGAATTCATGGCTGCATGTTGTGGTTATTCAGACTTTGAAATATATCTTTCCAAAACCTTCTTGCCTCCAGAGTCTGGGTTGAAAAGTCACAAACAATTCTTATTGGTTTATCTCTGAGTGTGATTTGGCATTTCTCTCTGACTGCTTTTAATATTGTTTCCTTGGTATCCCTGTTGTACATTTTCAATATGATGTGTCTTGGGGAGTTTCTCCTTTGACTAGGCCTATTGGGCTGACAGTCATTTTTTTCTAAGAGGGCAAAGAACATCCACTGTTCGAACACCCCATGCTAATAAAGCCCTCTGCTAACAAAGGTGTTCTGGACACAGGCATCTCCTCTGCTGGTAAAGGTATTGTAGGCCCAGGACAAAAGATAGATCAGAACAGAGCTTCTGAGCCCTGCTCCCAGGCAAAGTGGAGGTAAGGCAATGATTATTCAAAGGGGGAGAATCTTGAGAGACTATAAGAAAGATCAGCTGGACCCCCTCTTCTAGTTCTCAACTCTTAGACTCCCTTTTCCTGGAAAAGTCTTTTCTTTCTATCCTTTCTTAAGTAAACTCTGTTTGCTCCACTTCTCTCTGCTTTTTTTCTTCTGCTCTGAGAGGACGCAAACCCAACATTCACAAGACCAGCCTCAGATGGGGCCCTGGGGATATGGATAAGATGGTCACCCAGGTAAGCTCTCTGCAAGGTGCAGCTTGCATCTTTCTGTCTCTTTCTGGAGGACAATAAACTGGGCATCCATTGGTCACTTAAATGTGATTAGTGTGACCTCCAGTCCTAAATCTTGGATGACAGGTTTCCCATCCTTTTACAATTCCTAATCCCCTGCCTTTGAGTCAGACATATTAAGCTCTCTAAGGGTCATTTCCAACTTTTCTATCCCAGCTCAGAGCATGTCTGGTGCTAGTAGACAGTTGCTCACTCCCTCTCATCCCCCAATACTGGTTAACTTTGGATTCAAGGAGTTGAGCAAAGGAGTGAAACAACTGAAGGATTCTGGTTGAGGACATGCCTCCATGAATCTCAAAGGCTTCTCCCCAGACCTCCTCTCCTGACAGTCCTTAGGGGTACCCTATAAGTAACTTGATGATTGGATCATGCTGACTGAACTCCCCAGTAATATACACCTCTGTAACTTCCAAATGCACTCTTCTTCCAAAGCTTGCTCCTCCTGAGCACCTCCTTCCCTTGCTTATCAGACTCTAACCATTGAGAAAGGGACATTTTATATAGAGTGATTGATGAGAAGGGCCTAAGTCCCCTCTGTTCACAAACTGGAACTATGTAGACTTGTAGGAAGATAACTCTGTGCTTCTTCCTCAGTGGATGAACTCTCTTTAAACACGGGACATCTGACAGTCAGTATCATGGCTAGCAGTCTTAAGACTCAGGCGACAGTACTGATCTCCCTTCACTTAGGTGTTGAGAATGTTAATTCTGACTTGCTAGTTTCCTTTCTGTGGGTGAAAGTTTGTGTGTAGGACAGAGCAAGATTTTAGACAACTGAAAATGACTGACCAGGGTGACTCTTCAGTGACTTGGCCTTATGGTGGAGGGCACATTCACCTGATGAATCTCAGATCCTGGGACAAAGTTTTGTTCTGATCTAAGGACTTTGGGAAACAGGTGACCTAATAATCCCTAGAGCATAAACTGAGCCATCTCTCCCTCTTCTGAAATGTTTCTCCTCTGTCTGTCCCTGATATTCACCTCTTACACAGGGACCCATTATGAGAGATAGTCAAGATAGAGCTCCCCAATCTCTAGACACCTTTTCTTCAGTAACTCCCTCATCTGGCAAGCAGAAATGAAAAAGTTCTGTGTCAGAGTAAACCACCTCTCATCTCTCCTAGTTCAGAAAGCCAAATTATTTATTTTCTTTAGTGGGGATCTCACCCAGAGAACTAACAGTCTTGCCTCCCACTTCAAATTGAGGAACAAAATGTAGAATCATGGGCGTGTGAGTATGAAAACTCAAGGACAAAGGAAATGTGTAAGGCAACTTTTAAAGGTATAACTAGTTGGCAAATCTCATCCCTGAGATTAAATAGTCATCAATAAGTTGGTATTCAGGGCTGGAGTGGTGGTCAGTAGTTACAGCACTTGCCCAGCCTGCGCAAGTACACTGGTTCAAACCCCAGCACCCACGTACACAACTAAGTGTCAGAGCAACAAAAGCTATGTGCAAAACTAAATAAAGATTGATTCCCTCTGTCTCTCTCACTCTGTCACTGTCCTTCTCTCTAAAAAATAAAAAAAAAGAAGAAGAAGTTGGTATCCTCCATGTTGAGCCAGGCCCCAGCCAGAGGTCATGGGTCATGAGAGGAAATGCAAAACTGCTGACCACCAGAGGCTCCAAGAACAAGAAGATGCCCCTGAGCTGAAAAGACAGTTTCCTTGGTACAGACACCTATCCTGTTCTCTTTTGCTCAATATTTTATCCAAAGGGAGATCTGGGCCTTAAGAGTAGTACCAGGGGATGACCTAATCACAGTTGACTGTAGGCCGCTTTTCTACTCTGGGACATTGTACTTGGAAATTTTGTAGTGGTCAAGGGAATACCAGGAAATGGCTACTAAAGTCTGGATTCCCTTAGGTCTTTGGCATGTGGCAAACAAAGACCTTTGCACACTCACTGGTGAGGCAGCAATAAATCCAGCAGGATATAAGGAAGGGAGAGATGGGATTGGTGGCCATCAGAAAAAGCTCATTAGGAGAGCTGTCCCTACCTCCAGGGGGGAGCTTCATTTTCACAAGTTTTGGCAGGTCCACCAGTACCCTGCATAACCCATAAATACCCAAGGAAAGGACCTCACTTTCTTGGCCACCAGAGAAAAGTACCGATTAGAAGCTTAGCTTTTTTGCAAAAAGGGAAGGAAATACCTGCTAGTTATCTGCCAAATATTCATCTAAAATGCAAAACTACATGAGCTAGCACCTAAATCAGTTTGAGAAGAGAGGGGGAACAATTTGAAATTCCTCTTTTACATTCACGTGACTATGAAGCCTGAGGGGCTGCTCACTCTTTTCTTACACTGCGATTCCAGAAGGAGAGGGAGATGGAACAGCCAGGCCAGCCTCTCCAGGTTCCGAGTCGTCCATGCTTTTTGAGATACTCAATAGGCCTACGCTCTTGTACTTTTAGGAACAATGCAATAGGGACTCAGCTTTAGGAAGCTGAAGGGACAGGCCCAAGACTATCAGGAGGCACTAATTCCTTCAGACTTTTCTCTTCTTTTCATTGGGCACAAAGAAAAAAATAGGAAAGATTCCATATAGTTTTTCTTTATTCTTAAAAAGAAAGAAAAAGAACACTTCCTGAGGATTTACAACCTGTCTATAGGTAACACAATCAAAGTTATCAAAGTTTTTCCCCCTCTAAGGTCAAATATTAATATACAGCTATAAATCCAAAATCTAATTTTGTATATGCTAAAGTAATAAGGTTTTCTTAAAACATTGATCTATTCTTATCCATCAAGATAATTTCTGGTATTAGGTATTATTACATAGAGAACTAAGTCTAATATTGTTTATACTTATTTTAAAGTCTTTTAAATGCTAGCTCTATAACTGGTTAAATAAGAGACTTTTATTTTAGGCTATTACAATATAACTGACACCTTAATATATGTAACTAGAAATGCCTTTAAGAACCAAGTGTTTATCTGAGCCTTGTTTAAGTGCCATGTAAGCTTGTGGAATGGAAATTTATGTAGGGTTACAGACAAAGTAATCAATATTCTCTCTTTTGTATATTGCAGAAGGGTAAGTCTGACATTTACAAACTTGGTTTATTTCTGTCTGATTTAATTACATAAATGTTTCATTGTTATGTAAATGAGATACATTTACATATAATCTGATAATTCTATTTCTGATCATTAACACTGTTTCCTAAATGTGTACTTTAACAGTTATACCTATTTAATTTTTTTTAAAGAGAGAGGGACAGTGAGAGAGAGAGAGAGAGAGGGAGAAAGAGAAAAATAATTTTTAATTTAGTTTTTCATGTGGCTTTCATTGCTCCAAGATTTCATTGCATATGTGGTGCTGGGGTTTGAACTCCCATACTTGTGCATGCCAGGCAAGTGCCATAACCTCCGAGTTACCACTCCAGCCCCAAATCTATTTAATATTAAAGATATCTGCATAAGTGACACTTACTGGCTTATGTGTATTAGATATATTTATGTCCTTTAGTTATACAAGTCTCTTTAAGTGTAAAGCTCTGGGAAGCACTTTACCAAGCTGGTGTTTCCAAACCAAAGTTGTCTGTAGCAATAGTCTCTTCCACACTAACAGAAGCAACGAATCTTTTGGGAATTTATTTATGTCATTTAAAATCATATAATTAGATCAAAATAAGCTGTCTTCAATGTTATGTATCATTTTGTGTTTCACTATACACTAGGAAGGAACTTTGAAGGTATTTTTGAAGAACAATAGGGAAAGCCTGGTATTTTTGAGGGTTAATAATGTGGAACATACATGTATTTTGTTACTTTTTCCACAGGGAGAGGGTTAGGACCTCTCTTAGCTTTTGATTCATGTTAAAGGTTTCAGATTATAAAAATTACATTTCTTGGTTCATAACTATTATACAAACCAGGCATCTTTTCTGCTCTTGTTTTTCATTTTGTATTTTTTCTTGTAAAACCTTTTAAGTATTGTCTGAGTGCTTTGCAGAAGTATAACTTCTGTAACAATGTGAGTGAACTTGAGATAAGAAGCCATCAAGGATCTAAGGCTGACTCCCAGTACCAATACTAATTTAAAGAGGTGTAAGTAACTGTAAAATTCTGAACATTAGAGATAAAGTCCAGTACTCCTACTATAGGACTGGTGGAACTGGCCTGCTGGATTGTTAATACCAAAACCAAGAGACCAAAGGAAGGACAGTTAAAAAGCTAAGGAAAATAGTCAACATTTTGGCCCTTGCCCTGTTTGATCAGCTAAAACTCAGGGGACAATGGGACTTCTCTACAGGCTTGGCAACTCTGGGTGACAAGACCTCCTGGTCAGGGGGATAAAATGACCTGGGAGAACAGAAAGCAACTTAGTGTGGATGCTGCAAAAGGAGGAAGGTCATTGGACAGGGTGATGTCCTTGATGCTTCCAAGTGAAGCCACATGTGGTCAGTAAGATCTTGATCTATCCTAGCAGATGGCACAACTAGTAGAAGAACCAAGAGGCTTTTCACAAGTTCCCCTAAAATGACCCAGGTAAATCTATGCTTACTTTTAGCAATAGTTAGGAACAAGGTCAGTTTTGACCAAATTTAAACACCTGGCAGGAGAGTATAACTGAAGCATGGCAACACGTGGGTATGTAAAAGATGACTATTAAGGACACCCACCACCAAGAATGCTGATCAGAACCAAGCTGACCCTCCTAGCAGCCATTTAGGACTCCAGGTGCATGAACGACACCCATCTCACAAGGACCCCCACCTGGAGCTAGGCCAACATGCTACGCAGCTTCATAGGCCCCCAGTAATGTCAATTCAGAAAAAATGAGGAATCAAACTAGAAAAGATTCACCTCAAACCCACATGTACACTACAAAGGAGCCCACTGACAGGGAATGGGATGAAAACCTAGAAAAAATTATCAATGATCTGATTACTAAACATAACATGAACTAAAAGAAGATTTAATGAAGGACCTAATTGAGAAAACTCAAGAGATGAAAATTTCTATTATCAAAGAAATGGACATAGTGAAAAAAGGAAGTAATAGAGCTATAATCTTTGGTCAATCACATCAGAGGAACAATGGAAAAATTTAACAATAGACTAATTTCTAGAGAAAGAAGAATCTCAGCTCTTGTAGAAAGAACTTTTGACAATGAGGATAGGCTGAATAAGCTTGAGCACATGGAAGACAAAAAAGAATAAATTTTCACACAGCATGAGCAGAATTTTTAAAAATTCTGGATGAAATCAGAGGAAACAATCTAAGAGTCATAGAAATAAGAATAAATTGAAATGCAAATGAATCGCATAAAGAATATTCTTAAAATAGTAAAAAAAAAAATTCAATAGTTAAGTTTAAAATAGTTAAAGAAAATTTTCCAGTATTAGAATAGAGTCTGGAAGGGTAAAGGCTACCCAATAGGCCTAATCAAATGAGAAGCTTATTGAGACACATCATTTTCAAAATGTATGACAGGGAAATCAAGGGAAGACTATTAAAAGCTGCAAGAGAGAAATTCCAAGTCACATTCAGAAACAAACCAATAAGGATCACCTCTGACATTTTAACTCAGACCTTTAGAAGTAAGAAGATCATGGGAGGTATTTCAATCTCTGAATAACCACAGCCTACAGCCAAGAATACTAAACCAGCAAAACTCAGCTTCAAATTCAAAAGGGAAATAAGAATATTTCACAATAAATAAAAGTTGCAGCATTCATGAACAGAAAATCAACATTACAAAGAATTCTCAAAGATAAATTACATATAGAGCAAGCAAACAACCCTCAAAATCCTCAGAGAGGAAATTCAATTAAGTACATGTTATCAAAAAACAACTAAGACAGAACAGAACTCACTAAAAAACATGATAACTAAAAAACACAACCAAATAACTATTTTAACACTAAATGTAAATTGTCTCAGTGCACCAATTAAAAGACAAAGATTAGCAGACTGGATCAGAAAACAAAATCCAACTATATGCTGCTTACAGGAGATCCATATTACAGCCTAAGACATCAACAGTTTGAGGGTGTAAAGATGAAAAACAAAATCTACCAGGCTTATGGCCAAGAAAGGCAGCCACTATTATAATCTTTATATCCAACAAAGTAGATTACAACCATAAAATAATCAAAAGAGATAAAGAAGGTAACTACATCATAATAAAGAGAATAATACATCATGAAGATATAACCATAGTAAATCTCTACACTCCAAATATAAATGCCCCCAATATGTGGAAAACATCCTCCAGGACATAAAACCACTTATGGACCCCAAACAATAATACTGGGAGAATTTAATACTACTCTATCACCAATAGACATATTATTAAGCTAAATAAATAAATAAATAATAAATAAATAAAAAGATTACCATCCTAAACAACTCCATAAATTAAATGGACTTAACAGATATCTATAGAATATTCTACCCCAAAATTGTTTGAGTTTATCTTTTTTTCAGCAGTACATGGTTCCTTCTCCAAAATAGATCATATTATATTTCACAAAGGAAATTTCAGTAAATACTAAAACACAGAAATTATTCCATTTATCCTATCAGACCATGAGGCCATGATTCTAGCAATTAACAGCAAAAATTATAACAGAAAATATATGTATAAATGGAGACTGAATAATACCCTATTAAATGAAGAACGGATCCAAGAAGACATGAAAGCAGAAATTGTTATTCCTGGAAACTAAGGAGAAAGAAGACAGCACATAGAAAACTCTGGGACACTATTAAAACACTTTTAAGGGGAAAATTCATAGCACCAAGTGTCTACATTAAACATCAGGAGAGATCACAAATAGATAAGCTTTAGCTCCACCTCAAATCTCTACAAAAGGAAGAACAAACTAATGTCAAACCCAGCAGAAGGAATGAGGTAATCAAGATCAGAACTGAAATCAATGAAAGTGAGAGAAAAAAAAAACCAATACAAAGAATCAACAAAAAAAGAGTTTGTTCTTTGAAAAACTAAATAAAAGAGACAGACCCCTAGCCAATATCACTAAAAGAAGGAAAGAATTGAAGCAAATTAACAACAAAAAGGGAGCAATCACCCACCGACCCAACAAAAATCCAACAGATTATCAGAACATGTTTTGGAAAACTATATTCCTCTAAATTATTTATTCCTCTAAATCTGGAAGACATGGACAAATTTCTAGACACATACAATACCCCTAAATTGACGCAGAAAGGTTTTGAAAGACTAAACAGCCCTAAGACTAAACAAGCACTAAGCTCCAAATAGCAATTAAAAGCCTTCCAAAGAAGAAAAGCCCAGGACCTGAGTCCAGAGAATCTGGACTCATCTCAAAAATCCTGCATCACTGTCACCCCCATCGCACCTCTCCATTACTCAATGGCCCAAATTTTAAATTTGGGACCTTTGATCCAAAAATACTAACAGATCTTGATAAATCCCTACAACAAAATGGCAAATGGTCTCAAATGGGACCAGTGTTTCAAGGCTCCTAACAAGGATGGTTCCTCTGGGCCTTCCCTTGACCTTGATCCAGTCTCCCTCTCTCTTTCTCTCTCTTTCTCCACCACCTCTCCCTCTGGTGGCTCTGGTAAGGACCACTTATATTGCTGGACTTCACATCCACCACTGGCCATAATCTACTGGGTGAATGACTCCCTCTACTCTTCTGGATTCCTGGCTTTATCTCCACCAGAGTCCTTGGGGGGTCTTCCTCAGATCCCACTAAAGCTTCCATGAGATACCCTCTTGGGGTGCTTTCCCAAACATATCCAGACCCTGGGTCTCCAAGACACAGTCAAACCACAAAGACTGGTGTCGTAAGATGGACAACAAGAGTCACTGATCTAAAAATGGCACATTTGACTTATAAATTCACAGAAATCTTTAAAAACTCTCCACCTCAATGGCAAATGATCTGAGGTTCCCTGTGTTCAGGCCTCCACTCCAACTCTGGTACCTCTACTTCAGACCTTCTCTTGGCCCAAACTTCCTCAACTTTTCAATTTTTTCTCTTCAGTAATAATAATAATAATAATAGTAATAATAATAATAAATCCTAATGGGATCCCTCTCTTGGGACCCTTACCTCTTTGGGAGTTGTACTTCCTTTCTATTACTTTAAATTCAGTTACTTTGCTCTGTCTTATACCATATCCATGAAATTCAATCCTCAAATTTACAAAACAGAACCCACTGATCAACACTATATATTACATTTACAAGCATTCACCCAGGAT